>MU159460.1:81713-93796 GCA_015888305.1 Antheraea pernyi | reverse complement strand
GGTTGTGCATTGTTTTCACTACATTTTATTAAATATTCTTGTTATTATAGGTTTTTAGTGTGTTTTGATATATTAAGCTTTGTTACTTGTTTGTTGTTGTTGTGTGTTCTTATAGTTTTCTGTTATTATTTACGTTTTCGTGGTTAAAATCATGGATTTACCTGGACCAAGTAACTATTGTACTATTTATTAGCCTAAAAAAATACATGCGAAAAATATATCGTTGGTTTCTACAGAGAAGGATATTATTATTGCCCATAAATACGTGGAAGAGAGTTGGCCTAAAGATTATTACGTGTATAAAAATGATATAAGTAAAGTGGTGATATAAGCTTACGTATACAGATTTAAAGAAACAGATACATAAAAAAGAGAACTGGACTGTTTACAACCACCTCTACAACGCTTACCAAGGCACTCTATAGTTGAAAGTATGGATGACTTTGATATGGGTGCAATACATCGCAAAAGTACACGTTTCGTTTAATAATGAACTGCCTACTATCGATAAGGTTCTGGAAGCAGTAAATGCTGATGACATGTTACCTAATTTAAAGAGGACAACTTTCTTTCGTTATTGTTCAAATTGCAATTTAAATACATCCAACGTTCTCGCAAAAGTGCAATGATTGTATTGTATTGTGGAGAAACCAATAAAAAAACTATTTCAAAGTTAAGGAACGAGGGGAAGAAAATTTATTTTTTGGATGAGACATGGCTTAATGAAGGTTAGTTCAATATACAAGTTATTTAGTATGTTTACAATGGCATTAATCGTTTTAGTGAAAAGTGTAAAGTTATGACATTTATTTTAAATAAATAACACTAATATTGATACTATCAATAACAACTATTAATGTAACTACTTATTACTGCTGTAATTACTAGGCTCATTGCAGAAATGTTTTTATGTCAAAAACTCTATATAAACTTAGCATATTAGAGTTGATAATGTTTCAAAAAATAAAAACAATATTATTTAATTTATTATACATTTATAAATTTACTTTAATTACATTTACATAAATTTGTTTCAGGGCACACTCTGCATAAAGTCTGGCAAAATAAATCTAATAAGTCCTCAAAAGAAACTCACAGTGAAGGTTTACCGACTGATTTAACAAATCCTGGTGGAAAAGACTGATAAAACTTCATATAGGTAATTTAACTCATACAAGTTCATGCCTTATTCTCTAAGGTCAAATATATTCATCACTAAACTTTCTAACATAATTGGATGTCTATGAGTATGTATAATGTATGAAAATGTTCTATTCATATACACCTATAATTATATAACAAAACATGGAATGTCATAAAATACAAATTCTCACAGGATATAATGGCTTTTGTTTTTTATTATTGATTTTATTGTTGATTATTTTAGCAGGTTAGACTATTTCTAGAAGAAGTCAGCTTTGACCCATGAATTTGCTTGGGTTACTTATGAAACATAGTTTGAATTATAGCATATAACAATAACTATCAAATGCTATTTAGATTTCTCTGTTAGTGTGTTGAAGAAAACACAATTTTAATAATTTAACACTCTGAACACTTTGTTTACATTAAAATAAAACATACATAATATAATCTCACATTATATTACTTTAGATGTATGGGTGACTCAAATATAAATGTTTTATTTTACAGGATCTACCTCGGGCATCTTAGAAGGTGGTGAATTAATTTTTGAGGCAAAGAAAACTGATACCAACTATCACTCTGAGTTGGATACATATAATTTTGAATAATGATTCAGCCAAACTCTATAGACAAGAGTTGGTGATAATCTAACAGTCTTCAGATTTTTCTGAATAAATAAATTTATGAAACAATGTCTTTGGTATTATTTACTTGTGATTGATATGTTATATCTATAGTGATGTGCTGAAACTTAGTGGTATTATCATTTAATGATTTGGTTGAATTGATTGGTTAAAGTTTAAAATCTTTCTCTAAGCACCTACTAATGTGTCATAGCAGTTGTATTTGAGAGCTAGTTGCCTTCTGGGTTTAGCTTGTTACCGTCATCTGCTATGTATTTAAAATCGCAGGATATTGCGGTTAAATCCTTAATCTAATTGTACTAACCTATTTGTAAATATGTTTGTAGTAGGTAATATCGGAAACTACTGATCCGATTCTGAAAATTCTTTACTACAGGAAAATATATTTTACCCCCTAGTGACAAGTAAATTATATTGATATAGAGTAGTAAATTATAACAAAGTCGCGAGTGTTTACTAGTATAATATTTATGTAAAAAAAGTTTTAGAACCTATGGTTCTTTGTTTACATTTTGTCTCACGGTAAAATGAATGGACTATAGTATCTTATCTATGGAGTAAAACCACGGAAGAAAGAAAGGTTTTTCCGCGAGTGAAATGCTATTATATTACTTACTATATTACTTATTATACTCTTTGTATATTACAGAGTAACATTTATAAATGTTGCGAGGTCGTTTTTGATTTTAACAATAATATTGTCGCTTTATTACTATCTTAAAAATAAAGAATAGATTAATTTAAATTTTATGCAGATAAGTTAATGTTGTTAGAATTAGTACTATTTGAAGTAAAATTAGAATAAAACGAAACGTAATTGTGATGTGATGTGATGTGCAGAAGTTGTATCCAGTTGTATCGCGCGTCCATTTTTTGTTTTTGTGACTTGTCCGGAGATAGAACTGTGGCACAATTAAGAGTCCTATGTAAATAAGTTCGCGAATTGTTTAAAATTTGAAAAAGGTAAACTTTATATTTTATAAAAGTAGGTACTTTATATATGAGTGACAGTAGATACGGAAACTAAAAGTTGTGTATATAGAATATGAAAGGTATAAAGAAACGTATAAAATTTTAACATGATTTAGTGCACATTCCCGTATAATTCAACTTTTATTTTTCTCAAGTTTCAAGGATCAATAACAATAATATATAAGTTTCAAGGAACATTACATTCACAAATATTAAAACCGGCTTTTGAATAATACATTGTAATGAAACACTGCAAACAATACCTATATATGTAAGAAAACAGTTATTTGAATGAAATTAGATTGTGCAGTAAGTTTTTAGTTATTATGCCTATATTTGGAGCAAGTATTGTTGAAAATATAAGTAAATTAAATTAGTACGTAATTATTAATTTTCAGATAAAAATGGAACAAATACATGCTCCACAGACAATACCCCACCTGATCCAAGTATACCAACAATCAACAACAACCAAGATCCAGAATCCCCAAATAATACACATTTCTCATCCACCGCTTCAAACTTCACAAGGAAAAGTCACCTACCAGGAAACTATAACTTCAGAGTCTATACATATACCTGTAACTGCTCAGGACATAGCCAATGAGCAGATTGTCTTATCGTGTCAGCAACATATTCACAATGTGCCATTGCAAGGTCAAATTTCAACTCAGGTGGTACAGGGTTCTGATATAGGCCAGTCCTTGCATGTTTTATTGCCACAAGTTCCAATGTTTAAGCAGCATATGCTTGTGAATGGAGTTCAACAGCATTATTTTGGGCAGTATGAGTTTCCTAAAGAACACTGCATTGTGGCTAAAGTGGATACTGAAATACAGTTGTTGAATGAAAAAGAAATTGAGTAAGTGTGAATGATTTACAGAAATACTAACTTTCACCTAAATAACTTTAGCACATTGTTTATAAATAATCCAAAAAATGTGTACCTTATTTGAGGAAAGTATAATTGAGTACATTTCTAAATGAGCTAAATACAATTTTAGCCGTTCCTAATATTTTACGTTATTTCTCAAGATCTTTTGAAATTATTATCAGTCGTCTGGTTTTCATATCTATTGGCACTCCGAACAATGATTATATACTGTTTATAATTATTATATGATAGACTGCACAATCTCAATATAAAATATCAATATTACATGTGCACAAGCCACCATACTATGCATCGCTAGTCTGATGCAAGCTGCAAGTGCACCCTTACTATAGGTCACCCTTACTATCATGTCATGGTGTGAAATTATAAATTTATCTCCTGCCAAAAATACCCCTAAACATGCCTAAAGAAGTCTTCACTTAAAAAATTAAACATGTTCTTGATTAAAATTGGATTTAGGTCATTTTGAAATGTTATGACACAATTATTGTATTTAGAATAATAGTGTGAAAACATCTTTATTTCCTTTTATTATATAGTGAAATTTGTTTTTTTTTTATTATCTCATAGGATGCAAATCAACAGGTGGGTCAACTGATGTTAGGTGATCACCACTGTCCATAGACACTTGCAACACCAGGGGAGTCGCAATTGCGTTGCCAGCCTGTGTTTGGGGGGAAGTGAGGGGAGGTGGGCCTCCGGCGCTCTCACTGACCGAACGAAACGCAAATATGCAAGCGCTGTTACTTCACGTCGGTTTTCTGTGAGAGGGTGGTACCCCGAGCGAGCTGACCCTTTCATGCTGAAACCAGTAATAGCTTCAGCGTGGCTCTACCACCTACAAAATTGTTTTATATTAGCTAGCTGATACCTGAGATTTTGTCTGTATTGTTTATTACCTTGACAATATATTTTTGGATGAAACACATATCACAGAATGCACATTACTTATAAATATTTTAGTTACTTAAAACTTGAATAACTCTACATTAAATGGACATATACTGATATTTTTTTAAAATAAGGACTGAATCTAATAAAAACTAAAAGACTTGATTGATATTTATACAGTAGTTTGTGCATGAAGCCTGCACAATGGCAGATCATGTCATTTTATTTCTATATAGATTTTTCAGTTCCTTAAATCTTTATAAAAAGACTAATATTATATAAACAAGGACAAACTTTTGATGGTGGTAGAGCCACGCTGTAGCTATTACTAGTTTCAGTGGGTTGGCTCACCCGGGGTAGTGTCACCTTCTCACAGAACACCGACGTGAAGTAACAGTGCTTGCATTGTTGCATTTCGTTTGTCAGTGAGAGCGCCAGAGGCCCACCTCCTTCCTCCTTTTCCTTCCCATCCCCCATACACAGACTGGTAACGCACTTGTGACGCCCCTGGTGTTGCTAGTGTCTATGGACGGTGGTGATCACTTAACATCAGGTGACCAACATGTTCGTTTGCCTGATTTTGGCATAAAAAAAAACAACGCTTACTATTTCTATTTTTGTTTAGATATGAACATCTAACAGAAAATACCCCAAAACATACTTTAATCCCAGTATATTAAAGTAGGTTGTGACATAGATTGAATACCAAGCATACAAAATTGAAACACCAAGGAGTATATTAATTGAAAAAGACAATATAACTGATAATAAATAATGTTACCAGCAATTATTTTACCTATTGTTTTGAGTTTACTCCTGATGGGTTGGCAATGCTTGGCTATGAAAACACAACTTAAATCATAATTGGCCAACAATTTGTTAATTATCCTGGAAAGAACAAAGTGCATTTTTAGTCTTACGAATTTAAAATCGAAAATAGAAATTTTCTGGACAAAAAAAATATTATATATTATGCTTTCTATTCCAGATGTAAAACCGAAAAACCATTACATTCTGATAAAGGATTACAGAATAAAAAAAGAACTAGAAACCAAACACCCAACCCCAGCACGTGGGCCTGCAATGTCCGTAAATTGAAACATCAGCGAGGAGAAGCATATATCAGTAGGCGAGGGAAATATGTACCCGAGAGACATATAAAAAACACCAAGGACTGTCTGAGGACTTGTAAGTTTAAGTGCAGTGAACGAATAAACGATTCTGACCGTGAACACATATTCAAAGCGTTCTATTCGTTAAATGCTAATGAAAAGAAACATTTTCTTTTAAACACAACAGAGAGGAACTATGTTAAACATGGCAAAGTGTCGGATAGTCAAAAGAGGAAGTTTTCTTTTAAATATTTCTTCTTGGTTAGAGCTGTGAAGTATACAGTGTGCAAGAATTTTTATCTAGGCACTTTAGCTATATCACAAAAGCCTATTTATAATGTACATTCAGGGAAATCAGATATGAACATTCCTAAGCCCGATGGTAGAGGTCAGTCCGAAGCAAGCACTCACAAGTTATCATATGAGATAAAAGACAGAGTTCGTAGCCACATAATGTCCTACAAAACGGTAGATTCAAAGCCTATTGACGAATTCTCGAAGAGAAAACAGTATTTAGAATCTAGTTTAACAATAAAACAGATGTATACCTCTTACTATAATGAATGTAGTAAAGATAACATTATGCCAGTTAAAGAATCTATGTACAGGAAGATATTCAAACATGAATTCAATTTGCATTTTAGGAAGACGAAAGATCAACTCTGCAGTAAATGTAAACGTAGTATTAAGAAAAAGTGAAGAGAAATCGTCATAAATATATTGTTTGACTTGATTCCTATAAAGCAGGTATAGGTGGCCGTAGAAAAGGTGCGGGTTAAGAATTAAGATTTTGAAAGCCTTTATAAAAAGTACTAACTGTAGCTGCAAAAAAGAATTTTTATTTTATACATTTATGAAGTGTTTATATTAGGACTCTGATATTGTTAATGAGAGTAAATTAATGAAACACTTGATTTTGACTCAAGACAATGTTAGGATCAATCAGTATATTGTAACACTGGTTGAAAATTATTGCGATCCTCTTCACACGCAAGTATTTATCTTTAGGTGCGACAGGGACAGCAATTTTTATGATAATTTGCATAAGCTACAAGTGACCGAATCACGAAAATTGTTGTAAAATTGGAATTTTCGGCAGCTTTACTATCCATTGCTTGTAACACGCGGTGATCTTATACATAAAAATTATGCGAAACAATCAATGGATAATAATTAAACATAAAAAGTCGGGTTTTCTTGTTCTTTTAGTTCCCTCTGTTACGTTGTGTACAGAGAACATGTATGTAAAATGTATTTTTAAAGACCTTAAACGATTTAAAAAAAAAACACTGTCCGTATTGCATATATGTGCTATTGATTATACTACAATAGGCATGTATCATGTGATAATTGTAAATTTTTATCACTGTTATTTTTAATATGATGCGAAAACATCTGGCTCATTGCTATTTTTCAAATGGTAGGAATTAAAATATTATCTTTTGTATAGTAGTAACATATTATATAATTTTCTTGTTTTAAATATAGCACCTTTTTATTTACTATCCGTGAAATAGCAGTGAAAAACATAAATTCACTGCTATATATTTATGTTAAACTAGCTATAAAAAGCGGCAAAACTTACTATAGAATTGAAATTCAGCTGTTGATCAGATCCTATTACAAAATCATATGGAATGGAGTGTAATATATACAAACCTATATACATTATTACAATATGTTGATACCAGGTAATCTGTTTGTACATATTTTATACGGGAATAGATGGATAACACAAAGAAAAAGCAATGTAAAAATCATTAATACAAAATAAGAAATGGAAGAATTTTGAGAAAACTTTACACGTATAAATTAAGGTCGCGCTCTCAAAAAAGGTCCATTTTCACTGTTTTTCGGTAAGAATTACAACAAAACTATTGAACTCTGGTAAACATAATGACTAACTACAGATACATTGAACCTTTAACAATGATGTATAGATGATTGTTTTTTTAAATTAATAGGTTAAATTAAATTAAAAAAAAAAATTCAATTCTCCGTAGTCCCCTCGCGCAAAACAGCCTGGTTTTCGGTATGAAAATCTCAGTAAATTTACGTTTTTCTTAATAAACAAAAATACCTGCTTATGCTACATATAGTCAAGTTTAAATGACTGAAAATAAAATCCAAGTTATCTACATTACATCTGAGAAAAAAATAATAGTTGTTAACAAAATTTCTCAATTTTATGTCATTTACATAAACCTTAATTCGTAAGGAATAAGGTCCAATTTATTTCTTTATTTAGATTCGATGTAAACAAAATTATGGAAGAAGGATTCAGTGATTCAAGTCGCGCCAGACCACGCTCAGGCGCCGTAGCGTGTGGATGTGCACGTCGCTTTGCACTCGATTAGAAAAAAAAACATCGCTGTAAAAATACGTATACACTTCACGTTTTGATCATTTTGAAAAACTAACCAATTTTTTATAGTGGTTTATTTTTATAGTAGTAAGAGACTAAGTAATTAAGTTGAAACAAAAATTCTAAGTTTGGTTTTTATTACGCTAGTTTTTTTAACGTTTTGAATGGAGATGGATTTGAGGTATTCATTGTCGAACTTCTTGACGGGTAGAAATACATATGTCGCCTTTGTAGTCCTTTTGTTAGTAATGACGAGAGCTTACCACAGGACTGAACAAAGTGACCTCATAATGGACTCTCAGAAACGGCTAGGGAGCTCCTTCATGGGTAGAAAGAGATATGTCGCAGCATTTACAAACAAATGTAATCTTTCAAAAGAATCTAGTATGCTTATTGTTTATCAGAACATGGTCTCTCAAGTCTCGTTTATAATGAAACGAATTATTTGAAAAGTGTATTAGAGCTAGAGATGCAAAGTTTGTCGGTGGAATTAGTGTTCGTTTTACACAATGACCATCATATGCTGCCTGTTGTGCTACAGCTATTACCACTTACAATTTAGGTGTTTTGTAGTATGTTGTTTACAGAATTATTTTTGATATAGAAGCAAACGCTAATTTAAAAATTCTATCTAAATGTCTGAGCACATACTCAATGTTTGTAGCTAATATCTATATGTATTAAAATTCAGGTATCACGATATAGTTACTCACCTAGCCCATGAGTAATTAAATATTAATCAGACACTATGACACTTTTCAGTGGAAACTCTATATTTCTAGCTAATTTATACAATACAAAAATGTTGTTATCACGACAAAGATGCGTATCTAGCCCATGAGAAATGGAACTTTCATCCGATACTGTGTGACTAAACATCTGCACCCAATCCTGATGTTTGTAGCTACTATGAATACTAAAGTTCAGTAATCATGATACAGCTACTCATCTGATCCATAAAATGAAACGTTGATCTTACTCTATGGGACTAGACCTCTGATTGCAAAGTTGATGTTTCTAGTTATTATCAGTACTAAAATTCTGTTATCATGATACAGCTACTCACTTGGTCTATGCGAAATGATACTCTCATCTGATACGACAAGACTCAACCTCGGAGCGCAAACTGTTTCTAGCTATTATCAATATTAAAATTCTTTTATCACGAAATATCTCTCACCTGGTCCTTAAGATATGACACTAAACCTTTGAGTATAAACTCGATGTTTCTAACTATTATCTATACTAAGATTCAGTTATCATAAATACTGTTTTCATCAAATTAAAAAAAAATGAAACCTTGCTCCTATACTGGGAGACTAAACACCTAAGCACAAACTTTATGTTTCTAGCTATTATCTAGACTATGACCCAGTTCCCACAATACTATTCCTCATGAGAATGTTGAGAAATTAAACCTGGATTGGGCACTAAGGGGCTAAATATTTGAGCACAAATTCGATGTTTCTGTCTATTACGTATACATATTTAGGTTTAGTTATACTGTGTACGTAATATGACCATTAGAAACTATAATATTATTTTGGTATTATAGCATCAAACATAAAAAAAACATCAATAATAAGAAATATTGTAATATTTTTTATAAAAGTATCAAAGTCGTTTAAAGTGCGCTATAATCCCCCGGTTATCAGTTGTCGTGTCTGTGTGCGTGAGCTGTACGTGTCTAGTAGGACTCGATGCCGAAATAGAACCGCGAAAAATTGAGACCGCGTTCTTAAGGTAAGAGATAATAAGAAAATACAACACAAAGTTAGTAATAAGATTGTGTGAGATTAAGAATAGTATACACTAGTCAAAAAATAATTATATGTTATAATATTTTACTGTAATTTTCGAATGTTTTTTATATGTTTATATTGAAATTATAAATGAATATAATAGTAATATGTTTTCGTTTCCTTTATTCTCCTCCTTTGAAGTTACTGCACAGAAAATGTGAGTCTTTTTATGTTCTAGTTATTTCTCTTATTACTTCTCCTACTTTCACATTATATTTTCTCAAACCTATTATTACTGTCGCTATCAGGTGGATAGTTATTCCGTTTTACAAGATGTCTGGTGGCGACAACGATGATTGCTCTGTAGTTAGCGTGTTATAGGTTCGAATGAAATCTTTTACATGAGACCATAGCATGGTAATAGGGATTTTTCTAAGTCCGCCATCCGTTAGCTACGACTCTCATATGGAAAATCTGTAGCCAAGCACCTGTTGGCGTGTACCGGCACATGCATTTGAGAACCAGTCTCTGGTTTAGCGTGTTTACCACCATAGACCACATCGTTGTTTAATATCAGATGAGATTGTAGCCAAAACGGTAAACTTTGTACAGTAGTATAAAAAGGTTTTGAAATAAACTAATGACCAGCTTGGTGGAAGTAGTCAAAGTTTTGTGACAACTCAGAACTCATGTCCCATGAAATACATATATGAGTATAGTTACTAACCCGCTTAATAGACCCATAGTGCGATTCAGAAATTGAACAGTACCATCTATCGAGTCCAAATGTAAACTTATTTGTACTTTCCTAAACTCTATAAGAAGCTTTAATACTCAATTTCATGCTTCTTCCTTCAAAAGTGACGAACTCTCTATAGGTATAAACCTTCAATCCCTAAGTCCCTTCACTTAGGAATAAAATTTTGATATACTCCGATATACGTAAACATTTTTAACTAGAAGCATGTACGTATATGTAATTACGTGTTTCATATTTTGAAAATGATGTATTATGAATTATACAACTGTTCATCCCTCATTTTAATTAGGGATCATATTTCCAAAATCATTTCTTATGCCATGTTTCTGAGGTACTTTAATTGTAGTTTATCTGTTCAATAGCGTTATCGGTTCGATAACTTGTCAAATTCCGTTTCCGAACACACAGTCATACGGTAAATGTCAGTAAAACTCAACGGGCCATTTGACAGTTTATCTTATGGATAACTCTGTTGAGTCAATAACTATTGGTACTTTAACCGAGTATCTCAGAAACAAGGTGAGGTTCCTACAAGGTGTCAACTGCCAAAATTTCAAGTTTGTAGCGCGTAGCGGTTTCTTACAATATTTTCTATTTTTGTTGATGAGTATTTTTTTAAAATATTTTGTAGGTTTTAGCGTTTAACCACAATATAAACTGATTTTAAATAACGATGAGGTCTAAGGTGATAAACACGCAAAACTTAGACGGAGACTGGCTTTTAAGTGCGGGTTGCCGACAAAATCCCTATTATTATGTTTTGGTTTCAATACATATAATAAAAATGTAACTGACCGCTGTCTGTACATGAAGTATATATGAGAAAAACTATTATTAGGGGTCTTTATAAATGCAATAGAACCCAAACCAATGAATTTTAGAATTTTTGTCTGTTTGTCTGTTTATCTATTTGTCTGTGCGTTTGTGCACGCTAATCTTAGAAACGCCTTATCCGATTTAGATGTGGTTTTCACGGATATATTGTGGTAAGCTTTACTTAACATTTAGTGTTTGTTTCATGTCAATCGGTTCATAAATAAAAAAGTTATGCCAATTTAAAGAATCACGTCGAACATTTGTTAAACTATCTATCTACTATTCTTTTTCTGATCAGTAGTATTGACTGAAACTTTACTAAATTTCATAATAAAAATAATGGTCTATACAAAATTACGATTATCTATACATATAATAAAAATGAAGTGTCTGTATGTAATATCAAAATATTTTTTTTTACTGATTGGGTATGAAAGTATACTGATAACAAATGCACTTCTGATAACAAAAATGCAATCTTTAAAATTTTTGTCGGTCTGTCTGTCTATTTGATCCGGGTAATCTTCGAAACGGCTGAACCGATTTTGACGGGAATTTCACTGACACATAGTTGAAATTACAGCGGGTTTCTTAGGTTACTCTAAATTAGACTAAGTATTAACCGCAGATTCGTCTGCAATGCTATCTACAAAATGATTGGACCGATTTTCACCAAACTTTCACCAGCAGATAGCAGACAACATTTCAAGTAATTTAGTCTATTTTAATTTAGACTAGCT
>MU159460.1:0-80360 GCA_015888305.1 Antheraea pernyi | reverse complement strand
CAAAACGATTGGACCGATTTTCACCAAACTTTCACCAGCAGATAGCAGACATCATTTCAAGTAATTTAGTCTATTTTAATTTAGACTAGCTATTAACCGTGGCTTCACCCACAGTGCTTTCTCCAAAACGGTTAGACCGATTTTCATGGGACTTTCACTGGCAGATAGCGGACCTTATAAAAAGTAATTTAATTTATTTTAATTTAGACTAGCTGTTAACCGTGGCTTCGCCCACTGTGCTGTCACCAAAACGGTTATATCGATCACGGGATTTTCACTGGTAGATAGCGAACCTAATAAAAAGTGATTGAGGTTATTCTATTTTATACTAGCTGTTACCCGCGACTTTGTCTGCATGAAATTTAGCAAGATGTCAACTCATTCTTTATTTTTTATAAGAGAAATAATTATCAGCTTATTGTTTACAATTCGGCATTATAATTATTAATAACATTAATGATATAGAGGTTTTCCTAAAAAGATCTTAGATTATAAACGTATTACGTAAAGTGTTGCATAATACAATTTCTTGCGGAACAGACAAGCGTTTATTTTTTGTATAGTCACAAAATCTAAATTATAATGGCAATGTATATTAAATAGAATGTAAATGTAAGTCTTAATAATAATATTTTAAGTTTTTGTTTCGTTAGTTCCTTATACAGTGTAAGTGAGCACTGAGGTAGTTATATGGTGGGTTTAGGTTTCAAATGTGTTGTTGATGACAAACCTCATTTGGCACGCTTTTTGTATTTATATATCTGATGTACACGTTACATGTTGCTTTTAGTGGCGTGTGCGTCGTACTTACAATTGTCTTTAAAGAGCGTTTCTGTAATTGTACATAGTCTCACAATTCTGTAATTCTTTAATACGATTTAAAAAAAAACGCGTGCGGAGCTGCGGGTACAGCTAGTTGATATATAAAAACCCAAGATGCACAGTCAATGTAAAACCCGTCCGTATAAAATGAGTGCACAATTAAGAATTCTGAGCTCATTTCAAACAGTCACTCGTGTCTTTCGACTAATTGTACACTGCTTTGTAAAAACAACCCAAGATGCACAGTCAATGTAAAACCCGTCCGTATAAAATGAGTGCACAATTAAGAATTCTGAGCTCATTTCAAACAGTCACTCGTGTCTTTCGACTAATTGTACACTGCTTTGTAAAAACAACTTAAAACAATTCGCGTAAGGTTTGTAGGCGTTTCGGGCTCACTACTATCAGATTCTAGACTCGTATGGACCGCGTAATAGTAATACTCGGAGTGCGTGAAATATACTGTTTATATTTATGACCATATAAGGTAATTATAGAGACGCGATCACTCATTTGTTTGAACGACGTTCTATCTAGAATATTTACAAAAGTTTCAGCCTGCCAAAGAGAATGACAAACTCGGTAGTTACAGGTTGAATTTGCAAAAATATAAGTTTATAGTACAACTACATGTACTTAGGTATATCGGTGAGTTTTTGGGGACGATTTTCAGCGTTACTTTTATTCGAGACTGTGCATCTCGAGTTTTTATATATCAATGTTTAATAGATTGGTTTTCTTCACCAAAAACTCCGGATACCGGATTATTCACAAGTATTATAAATAAAAAAATAAAGCATAAAATCTTACGTCAATCGTTGTATTGTAACATATTAACCACGGTACAATCATCGCTTCGAATTCGTCATGACATGTAACCACATACCTATCTATAAATGTAAGAAACAAAAAGGTGACGTCCACTCAAAAGCTAGACATTCATTAGTTAATTGGTTGGCTGGGTACACATGTTCACGACGACATACTGTGAAACAAATAGTATTTTTACGTCCCAACTGACTCTTTCCATATTTGTTAATTAAAATTTTCATAGTCGTAAGGTTTGTACTTACATTAAATTATGAAATCAGTCTAAATTTAATCAACTACATTTGAATATACATCTTAATGACTTACAATAAAAATAATAATAGCTTATAAGTAACCCACTGTCGGGTAAAAGACTTTTCTCTTCTCTGACAGTAATACCACTATAATAGCGACACGCTGTGATGACCATTTTGACAGATCAAACGGTACCGTTTTTTGTTAGTAAAAACGTGACAAGATTTGTTCGCAGAACCATATTAGGTATATAGTCAGATATATTAGTTGTTAAATAGATATAAAGTATACAGTTATACATGTAGCTACCGAGAATGTCATCCTCTTTGGCAGGCTGGCTGAAACTTTTGTAAATATTATAAATAGAATGTCGTTCACACAATTGAACAAATAAATGTAATGTCGCATGTCTCTATATATACCTATTATGATCATTTTAATAAACAGTCTATTTTACGCACTCCGAGTTTTATCATTACGCTGTCCGTGTCAGTCTCGAATATTCTAGTAGTGAGCCGAAGCTCCTGCATACATATATGCATAATTTAAAAATCAGTGTCCTAAATTAATTTTGTGTCCTAAAATTTGATAAATTTTAGGACGAACTGCAAGTCGCTATTGATCATAAAGAACAGCAATTTGTTCCTTCAAACGTAGTTATTAATTTATACTAAACTTTATGAGCGGAGAAATGTCAAAACGGCCATCATAACGTGCCGCTATTATAGTTCACAGCATGTTAACGATTTCAAACTCCAAGAAATTCGCTGTTCTTTATTTTTGCCACGTATGTTGATATTATAAGAATATATTTAAAGTTCAGATTATCTCGCGATGTTTATTTCACCAACAGTCGATGCTATTATCATTTTAAATGAGTAAACAAATGTATGCGAATTCCATTACACAACCACCATAAGTTTTCCTCATAGATGTAGACGTATTTCTAAAAGTAGAAATAATTTATTAAAATCACAACGGCATCTACACCCCGCATCATTAAATTTAATACCATTTTTTTAGTAATATTTATTAATTTAATACATGTTAGGCGTTTATACATAATTTATTTAGAAACTGTTTGATAACCATTATGTAATTGATCATTCTTCGACGAAAATATGGATTACAAGGTATTATATCCATTAAAATATTACTGATAGACTACACGACAGACATTGTCCCGCCTCAAAACCTTCCCCATGAATCACTTTATCCACTGGTGAAATCTGCATGAAAATCCGTTTAGTAGTTTTTGAGTTATTCGGGAACAGACAAACGCGGTAGAGGACTTTGTTTTATACTATGTAATGATTATAACTACTTTATAATTTAATCTATATATATTGTTAGCAATTTTCAGGTTTTGTCAAGTTGTTTCAGGTCAAGTCGAGAACAGCTCCTCCGACACGTGGGGACATGTCAGGTCCAGTCCACCAAGAATAATCAAATACAACGTTAGCCGATACAGTAATACTGAACGTAGTTACCACGAACCACCGTTCGTACCGTATACGGGAATAGCTCAACTGTCTGAGCGAGAATGTCCCCTATGACTTTTTTTTTTCTCGAACTGACTACGCTATTGGCCTTTTTGGAGGCCTGTACAGCTTCACCGGACTACTAAGGCGAGCGCTTAAGGCACGCAGCCGATTTTATTTGGGCAACTAGCTCAAGGGTGCACGGCACACCTCGGCTTGGCTGTTGCCTGTTACATGCAATTCGCGATCTATCTTATCTAACCTAAATTAAGCTAAACTATTCATACAAATATGAGTTATTGAAACATATATGTGTACCAGGCATGCATGTCTCAATAACTCTTATGTGTATTTTGTATCGGAAAATTTCTGAACTATTTTAGTTCATTAAGGGAAAAAAACAAAACCCTTCCACTTTTTATGTGTAAGCGTCTGAGCGTGCACTTGTGTGGAGGTGATATGTGTAGTGTTGTAGCAGTGATGTAAATTTTTGTGTCACTGTATCGCGCGAGCAGCGTACTCAAGTGCTCCACGCCGAGGGATCGGACCTAGGCTAGAGCCGCTGCCGAGGGGGGCCTTATCAAGTGTGCGGGAGCGAAGTTTACCCACAGACCACGGCGGCATGATCTGTGGTTACGCGGGCGTGGCCGTGAACACGGTCTGTTTGGAGAGACAGGTTGGTACTGATCGTTCGCTGCCGTTATTTTGTCGGGAGGATCGGTGTCCCCGATGACTTGACCGACTCGCCTTTTATAGCATTCTGTCAAGTCACGAAGGGCCGATAAATTTTGACCAATGGAGTCACAGGTCATTAGTAACACCTCCGATGTAGTCAATAGTACAGAAAGTGCTAACAATATAAGTAATGTTTCTTTTTTTAATTTGAATCGTTACATTTCAAAATGAGCGAAATCCAATTGTAATTATTAATATTATTCGTTTAATTTATTTATTCCAGTTTTTATACACCGAGAACGTAGTTAAAATTTTTATCGTTCATAAGGTTTTTTATGATCTTCATATTTTACGTGTACACAAATTTGAAGATCTTGAAAAATAACGTAAAATATTAGAAACGCCTAAAATTGGATTTAGCTTATCTTATGTAACGACTCATTTATTAATTAATACATTTTTCACATATTTTACAATGGTTTCCAAACTATACAGAGCCTGTATCTTGATAGCAAGAAAACGATTACACAGCCGCGTGTTTTGCAAGATGAATGGACCGATTTTAATGAAACAAAGATTAAGTTATTCTCCGGAATATGCTTTATGGTTTTCTTGGTAAGGTTTTATCGTGAACCCAGAACTTTAGAATAGACAGACAGATATAAAAGACATTTCTATAAATGATTGAAATCTATTTTATTACATTAGTAGACCTGCAACAATTTTTTTCACAAAAATCGAAAAATATAGACAAATGTTTACATTTTTATTATATGTATAGAAGATGTTTAACATATTGTTATTATGTTCAACATTGTAATATAAGACGGAACTTATAGGCGATTACCAATAAAATTATATGTGTGTTTGAATGCAGTGTTTACGGTTCAGTCACGCTTCAACTGCTCAGTAAAGTTTAATGGTATAGAAGTCGATTATATATGTCTAGAGGTAGGACAATATAGAAAATATTTTATTATTGAATATCAGAACCAATAAGCAGACATGCTACTGATGTATGTTGGAGTACTTAAAATTTGGGGTTAGGCATTTTTTTTATAGTAGCACGGCAAAATGACTGCACTATGCCTGATGGTAAGCATAGTACAATCCAAAAACAATGGCGACTATCCTTCGATGGTCGCCGCTGTCATGCCGGCCTGCGAAAAGCTGGATATGTATAGGCTGATCCCGAAACGCGACCCGCAGAAGCGAATCACTATGACGGGCTTTTTCGCCATATACATGGTGGTTGCGACCCAGTCAGGCTGTAAAACCCTACCACCCCGCTGTCGCTATTGCCTCGTTCGTTATTCAGCAGGGTGCACCACGTGCATGTGAGGTTGGCTTGGATATCTCAAGTCTTAGATGTTATTCGACACCCCTTACAACCCAAACGTTGTTTTTATACGAGGAATCCAAAAAAATATTTGAGGAAATTTGAAAAAAAATCTAGACTTAGATAATAGCGTCACCTATGGGGTCTAACCATAAGTAAGATTTATCCAGATGACATTATAAATACGAAAAAAAAATGGTGCGGTCAAGCAACCTCCGTCTAGAACGAAGTTTCATCCGCTTTTTCTTCAATTCCGAACGTAGTTCGATATGAATTATTTGTATTTGTATATCTTCGTTAGGTTAGGTGAAAACAATTATGCTGCTCCATGCGACTCTCTTTTTTATGTCATAAGAGGCAAACGAACAGGTGGGTCACCTGAAGTTAAGTGATCACCACCGTCCATAGACACTAACATCACCAGGGGAGTCCCAAGTGCGTTGCCTAGCCTTTGGAGGGAAGGGGACGGAGGGGAGAGGAGTGAGGAGAGAGGAAGGGAGGTGGGCCTCCGGTGCTCTCACTGACCGAACAAAACGCAACAATGCAAGCACTGTTACTTCACGTCGGTTTCTATGACAGGGTGGTACTACACCGAGCGAGCCGACCCATTCATGCTGAATATAGTAATAGCTTCAGCGTGACTCTATCACCCATAAAAATTTCTGTCTTTCTCGGAGTATTCTGTATATTCTTCTCATTTCATAAATGCAAATAACACATAGTAAGGAATCGAATAAAAAGTTTTAGTAAACATTTTAGGCAGAAGAGCATAACGCTTGCTCCTTAGGGGAGCAGTGGGGTTTGAGCACAGAATAATATTACTCCTAGCGGACGGTTTAAGACCATTACTGACTAAAAACCCATGATGTACCGTCTGCCGTACTAATGGAGTATTACGGGATCAAGCAACGCATTCACTATGTTCCCAGCGTGAACGCCAGGCCATCCACTGACTAGGACAACGCGGTATAACTGCCTGCTCGTCCACCATCACTGCATCCAGCAAAAAACGAATGTAGCTTTATATGTCTATTATATTGTAATAATAAAAAAATATGTTTTATAAAAATATAAACCGGATCGAGTTTATTGCCGGTTCTTTTCAATGGCTTGTTTTCCGAACCGGTGGTAATTTTGACGTTCATAAGTGCCTTCTCAGGGCCTAAATTGAATAAAGAGTATTTTGATTTTGAATGGAAGGTCAAGTCCCCAGCCACTTCCCCCTGGCAGTGAAAAAGACGCCTCCTAAAACCGCAACTCTCTGCCTGAAGGCCTCCGCTCTGAAACTATATAACCTGGTTTTCTCCCACGGTAACTTTTTAATGAGGTTTACACCCTCCCGCCGTCCTAAAGTCTACCTCCGTAATTTTATAACCTACCACAAAACCCGTTAAGAAAGTAGGTATATGTTAAAAAACACATCAAAAACAGGCAAACGAAAGCGTTACGAACATATGCACATCAGAATTATAATATTAATTTATATTAATTTACGTTAAGGAAAACCTGTGAGTAACACGTAGTATTAAATATATAAATTCAAAACAAGCTGTCTATTATAGTTCTTACTAGCGAGCCCGGCAGACATTGACCCGCCCTGATTATGAAACAATCCTTGACAAATTATATACTAAAATGTTCCTCGTGAATTACTTTATGCACTAGTGAAAGCCGCATAAAGATCCGTTTAGTAGTTTTTGAGTTTATCGCGAACAGACAGACAGACAGACGCGGTAGGGGACATCATTTTATACTATGTAATAGTTCTTATATCATAAGGAAAATTTCAACGCACAAGTTCCTACTGTTGTTTTACTGTAGTCACCATGAACTTGTTAAGAAAATATTGACATTACTAAAATAAGATGTCTTTTCGCAGCGTAACTTGTAAAACTAGTGGCCTTTTAAAATAATATTTTATCACATTTCCCTAAGTGATATTATAACGCTAATTTAATAAACCTGGGATGGTAATAAAGTTTCCTAGCCGGGTAATGTGATTACGCGACGGTTACAATCTCAAGATGGTTTCACGTATCCTAAGAAAACAAGCCGCCTCTTTATAGCTGGGTAGTTTAAGCATTACCGGCCTTACTTAGTTTATTTCGGACCACAACGGTGTCCTTATTTTTAGGGTTATATGAAAATTGTTAGTCTGTCTATTAAACTCTCTAGTTGTTTCCACAATATTATTTGACTTCATACTCATCTGATTTGGCTTTTACATGGTTTGAAACATCATCATCTTACCCTTATCCCACCTAAGTAGAATCGGCACAACATGTTTTCCTTTTCCACACTACTCCCTCACACTTACATACATATCACTTTGTACACAATCCATCCATACTCTTTTCGGTCTTCCTCTACAATTATATCCATTTACCATCATACTCAAAGCTTTTCTATGGTTATCGTATCTCCTTATAACATGCCCATACCATGCTAACCTAATATTCCACATAGAGAATATAATTACTTCGAACTGAGCATGCTCGTGTTGACGGAGTACTGGCCCAGTGAGACACAACCACGGTTGCTGTTTACGAAGCTGCGGTGTTAAATAGTGCAACACCCATTCCAGTATACTAGCTATTATCCATAACACCTGGAAAATTATGTTACACATAACTATTTCTTTCGCATCTATAAACTTGATGTCCTCGATACAACTACAGAGTGCTGGATGAACTATGTCTACCAATCACATCACTGTCGTCTTTTTACCCTTATTCCACGTAAGTAGTGTCTGCACAACAGGTTTTCCTTTTCACTCCCCCTATCAGTTGTTATCACGTCATTCACACCTTTTACACACATCATTTCTGATACAATCCATCCATACCTTTTTCGTTCGTCCTCTATTCCTACATTCGTCCACCTTCATACTCAAAGCTTTTCTAGTTACATGGTCTTAATCTCTCCTCATAACATGCCCATACCATGCTAACCTATTACTCCTTAACTTGTCTGTTACTGGTGCTATTTTCAAACTTCTTCTGACATACTCATTCTTAATCTTATAATTCTAGTTAGGCCACACATCCACCTTAAGACTCGCATCTCTGCCACATGTAGTTTTCTTTAATCCGTCGGTTTCGTAGACCAGTACTGAGATGCAAACAGCATGCCTGGTCTTATAATAGTTTTACACAGCTTCCCCTTGAATGTTAAGGGCATTCATGAGTCCCAAGCTACCCCAGACACCTGTAAAAATTCAATTCAAACTATAAAAATACGTATATCACATTTTTATTCATTCGTTTCCCTATATGTATGTTAGGAAGGAATATTATAATTTGTTTTAACTAACTCCTTGATAAATAAAAGAAGAAGATTTTGAAATACAATAAAATGAACATAATCTAGAAATTAGTTGCGAAATTTTGCACATATATAATACTAAAAACTAAAAAAAAATGTATCTTGTTCATTGTATAAATATGAAACATATTAAAAGAAATATCATACCTATCATCTCGCCACAAACTAGAAACCTTACGAACAGACTAATATGTTTCATGTACTTAAAAGTCTTGTACCTGTAGCATCGTATTCCCTTTGTTCGGTTGTTCCTATAACGCCTGTTAATCAAATTATGAAGAGGCATTACTACATTATTTAAACACAGAGGTTTACTGCGGCGACTACTGGTAATAAATTTTTATTCTCATCCACTACGGTGGTTACTTTTTTAATATGTCCTTACCATCAGAATTAATGCAGTAATTTCACCGACCTCGTAAAATATAGCTACGGTTATTTATACATCCTGATTTGCAACAATAAAAAGAAAGTCGAGTCAGTCATAAGGACGGCCGACACAAGTGAACACTCGAAAACAATGAAATAACTGTGTTCTCTTTAGAATTTTCATACTAATCCTAGTGTGAATGACAATATTTAATTTTCCTAACTTGTTTATTGAAATTATTAACATTAGTTAGGTTTTCATATCTATTGGCACTCGGAGCAATAATTATAAACATTTTTATAAAGTATATTAATCAATCAAACGTATGATGAGTTGCAAAATATCAATATTACACGTACACAGTCTCCTATACCTATTCGTTGTTAATTTGACGCAATACAGCCTGTCTTGCTGTCGTAGCATGTTATGACGCGAAATTACAAGTTCACTTTTTTTTTCCGAACTTACTACGCTATTGACCAAGCAAGGTCTTAACAGCTTCACCGGACTACTAAGGCGAGCGCTTAAGGCACTCAGCCGATTTTATTTTGACAACTAGCTCAAGGGTGCGCGGCACACCTCGGCTTTGGCTGTTGCCTGATACATGCAATTCGCGACCTATGTAAGCTAACCTAAGCTAAGCTAACTATTCATACATATATGAGTTGTTGAAACATATATGTGTACCAACCATAAATAACTCAACAACTTTTATATATATTTCGTATCGGATAACATTCTAAACTACTTCAGTTAATAAGGGAAAAAAGATAAAACCCTTCCACTTGCATGTGTAAGCGTATATGCGTGCACGTGTGTGGAGGTTACATGAGTAATGTTGTCGCAGTGATGTAAGATTTTGTGTCACTGTATCGCGCGAGCAGCGTACTCAAGGGCTCCACGCCGAGGGAACGGACCTAGACTTGAGCAGTTGCCGAGGGGGGCCTAGTCTGGTGTGCGGGAGCGAAATTTATCCCTAGACCACAGCGGCGTGATCTGTGGTTACGCGGGCGTGGGCGTGAGCACGCTCTATTTGGAGAGACAGGCTGGTACTGATCGTTCACTGCCGTTATTTCATCGGGAGGGTCGGTAGAATAATTACAAGTTCACCTTCTGCCAAAAACACCGCTCAACGTGTCTAAAGAAGGTTTCTTTTCAAAAATATAATGTGAGTTCACACGCGGTAGAAGTGAAAAGGATTCTGGTTAATTTTTAAGAAAAAGAGATGAATATACTGTATACATTATAGAGGTGGTAAACATTAGTTTTCCGGATTAATTTGTAATATTTTTATATATATTAGCAATGTTAATATTTAACAACACAAAATAATTTTTAAAAGTGCACGATAGTCACTCCAATTCAACAGAAAATAATGTGCTATATATTTCAACACGTTTCTCTCACTCTGCATCTATATATTTCAAGTACATAAAGAATATACTATCTCAGTCTCGCGCAATCTAAATCCTATATATACATTTATAGCTATCTCTTTTGTCGTTACACATTTTCGTTTCATAAAATTAATTCAGTTCACACAGCCCCAAAAGAAGTTCGTTTCACTTAAAAAATATTTTAAGAAACTGAAAATGTCCACAAATTTTGTTAAATCTATAGACACCCTTTTCGAAGCTTCTTGTCGCCACACGTGTTCTGTTATGAACATAAATGTGTATGTATGTTGTACATTCACGTACTTAGGCTCAGTACATTCTTAGATACAAGTTACCTGAGGCGTAAAAGTTACGTTAAACCACTATAATGGATTAGTGTAATTATATAGATTTAAGCATAAAATAACAAAGCTCCAAGCAGTCTAAGTGACTCATAATTCTATGGTTCTAATGGTCTCTTCTTTCATAAGTAGTGTACTATTTGTATAAAGTAATTTATGATTTTAGAAATTGTAAATAATTGCATTTCTTACAATAATTTATTACATTATATTGCTACGCTCGTAGCATATTATATTGAATAGGAATTTATATTAAAAGGACTAAAGATTCAATCTCTAATAAGACTGCCTAGACTTATTATTACAAACTACTTTATGCCTTCATTTATTTAAATTAGATACCTCTCTCTGGAACAGTACTTATTTTTTTTTATGTCATAGATGGCAAACGAACAGACGGGTCATCTGATGTAAGTGATCACCACCGTCCATGGACACTAACAACATCAGAGGAGTCGCAAGTGCGTTGCCACCCTTTGGGGGTAAAGGTTAGGGGAGGGAAAGGGAGAGGAGAGAGGAAATGGGAGAGGCGATGGGTCCCCGGCTCTCTCACTGACCGAACTAATCGCAACAATGCAAGCACTGTCACTTCACGTCGGTTTTCTGTGAGAAGGTGGTACTGCCCCGGACGAGCCGACCCATTCGTGCTGAAACCAGTAATAGTTTCAGCGTGGCTCTACCACCATTAAAACTTTACTTATTTTGGTATAAAGGTACTTTTCCGTAGTTCCACAACATTTATGAAACGGTAACAAACAAACAAACTTACATTCGCACATATAACATTAATTAGGATTAAGACTAATTAGGATTTAGTGATACAATAAGTGACTCTTTGTAAGTAATAAGTCACAGAGTATGTTTCTTACGTCACAAAGGAACACCCGAAGGACGAATGACGCTCGCAATATCATTTGAACATATTAATAAAGAAATTTTAATACGGTTTAGGCAGGATAAATGAAAACAAAGTACAGGTGACTAAGCCTATGAGACATGGTTTGTATTTTTCACGCACTTATTCTTTACTATCGACCCGCCCCGGTTTTGGACGGATTCATTGTACTTGTCAATTGTAGCGTAATGTGTACTAATTCGTAAAAGGCGCACAGAAATTTTTTGCTGCGTTTTTTGAAGTAAAATCTTCTTTAGGTATTTTGGCAGGAGATTAATTTATGATATCGCGTCATGACATGCTAGAATGCGTGACCGAGCGTATTGCGCTTGCGCGGCTATCGTCAGACTAGCGACGCATAGTATAGCGGCCTGTGTACATCTAATAATATTTTTTTGTATTGAAATTGTGCATCTCATCATATATTTGATTGATTGTATTATTGTTCGGAGTGCCAACTATATGTACTGTAATTATTGTATTATTAGGTGTGAATACCAGACTAACGTTAATAATTTCAATATACTAATTATGCAATTTAAATATTGTAATTCACACTATAATTAATTTAAAAATTCAAAGGAGAACACAGTTATTTCATTGGTTTTGAGTTTGCACTTCTATCGGCAGTCTTTATGACACACTCGACTTTTTTTTAAATTTTATTTTATTTTTGGTAACCAATCTCCTAGATTACTGCCATTATCGAGTAGTTAATAATATAAGTCTGATCATTTGAATCCATGTAATATTTATAAAGAGGTTAAATTTGTGAGTTTGTGACGTTGTTGGGGATAGTCTTTTTTTATGTCATAGCAGACAAACGAACAGGGTCATCTGATGTTACTTGTGATCACCACCGTCCATAGACACTAATAACACCAGTGGAGTTGTAAGTGCATTGCCTGCCTGTGTTTGGGGAAAAGGAAGGAAGGGGGAGAGGAGAGGGGAGGGGAGGGAACATGGGCCTCCGGCGCTCTCACTGACCGAACGAAACGCAACAATGCAATCACTGTTACTTCACGTTGGTTTTTCTATGAGAGAGTGGTACTACCCCGGGCGAGCCGACCCATTCATGCTGAAACCAGTAATAGCTTCAGTGTGGCTCTACAACCTTACCTTACATCTTACAGCCGGCACACAAAAATGAGTGCATAATTTTGGATTATGCAGTCATCTCAAATAGTCTCGTGTCGCTTGCGTCCTTGTAAAAACAACTTTAAATCATTCAGGTAAGGTTGAATTTGAAAAATCATAAGGTAATCATATTACTATATTCACGTATGTATATTGGGTAGTTTTTGCGGACGTTTTTGAGCGCTACTTTTATTCGAGACTATGCGTTATATGTAAAGGACAATTTTAATCTACATGTCTTGATCAAGGTAACTAATACGTTTAATTGAAAAAATGTTAATACAATATTTGTCAAAACACATTCACAGATAAGCCATTACGAATAATATGTAAAAGATAAAAGGGTCACTGTGGGCTATACTTAGGTGATAGACACAATCGCGGACGTTTCTGTTTTCGTAGAACATTATTTTGATATATTTTTTAGTTCAGACAAAGCTAGCAATCTACTCAACAAAATACCTTTCTTACGCCTTTAAAGTACATCTCGATTCTCCCTACTTTCCGTAGACATAATATGCATGTAAACTTATATAAAATCCATGAAGATAACTCTAAATTATAATGCAACCCAAAGTTAAATAAGTTGAATGATTTAGAATTTTTTTTAGAAAAAGACGAGAGAATTGACTATTGTTTCATAAAATGATAGATTAACTAACTGTAGATTAATTATAATGTAAAAATGAGATATTTAATTTAAAAAAAACCACAACAATTCCTAACACGTTTAGATATAGTTTTTAGATTGCTTTAGTTCAAATCAAATCAAATCAAATAAATAAAACCAACGTAATTATTTAACCACAATTATTTATTTATTTTTCTGTTACAACGAAACTTGACATAAAATTTCCAATTTTATTAACACTCAGATATATTTTTATAGAAATTATATAAATTGTCATGAAATTTCTATTATATTAATAAATAATTATTTGTTACAAGTTAATTAAAATATGTTAAATTAGGTTAAAGAACAATAGAATATATATAAACATGAAGTATACGTACATACACTTATGTATTTTTTTGTCATAGCAAGATATGGCTGCATTACCGTATATGCCCCTAAAATCTTCATATGACGTCATATGACAGTAATATACTATGCTAAAAATTCGTATACCACAGACATATAATATATTGCATTTCAGTTTATAAATTATTTTCGATATTTTCTAAACAAAGGAACTGATTTTGATTTTCTTTTACGCAAATAAAAAGATAAATATAATATAATCAGATAATGTAATGGCAGATTACAGTTTAATTAATTCTGGAGGGTACCAAAACACACACAACGTCCACATTGTTCTCATCTTTGAGTTCCCATTTGACATCCACACTGACTTTGGGATATGCTTTCAAAACTGCCATCGTGGCCGAGTAATTTGCGAGCACATTTGGCTGAAAGAAAAAAAATCTTCATTTATTATTTTATTTTTGGCAACTATAGTATATCATTACTGTCATTGTGTAGTAGTAGTAGGCCATGATTTAATACACAGCAAACAGTCAACAGAAGTGAAAACTGAAAACAATGGAATAACCGTCTCACCTTTTGAATTTATACTCTGAACTTTTTAAATTTCTTAATTTGTATATTGAAATTATTAACATTAGTTGGGTTTTTACATCTATTGGCACTCTGAGCACTAATTATATACATTTTTTTACAGTAAATTTATTCATCAACATACGGCGGGCTACACAAGTTCTATACAAAATATAAATAAGACATGTACACAGGCTGCTATACTACGCCGCGCTAGTCTGACCCAAGCCGTGTAACCACAATACAATCGGTCACGCATACTTGCATGTCGCTGATGGAAAACCAAAAGTTTTCCTCCAGCAAAAAAAAAAACCACTCAACGCGCCTAAAGAAGTTTTTTCACTGCCAAAATAACAACTATCAGGTTACGCCACTTTTTCTACTATAGAAAGATTTATTTGGTTTTCATCTCTGAAGTATTTATTAGAATACCAGGTATAGCAGTTATAAGTAAAGGTAAATGGAATAGTACACTATGATTTATATCATGGATTGAATGGTATAATTACCTGAATGGGGCAGTTAAGACCCTTATGATCACAAGCGTCTTTGTCAGCTAAAGGAAACGGTATGGGCATGTTCATCATCACTCCATGGATATCTGTGGTTATGCTGGAAATCTCTTTATCTGCAAAAAAAAATTGACGAATGAAAATAAATTCATTTTCAAGGTTTCAACATGAATGGGTTGGCTCGCCCGGGGTACTACCCTCTCACAAAAAACCGACGTGAAGTAACAGTGCTTGCATTGTTGCGTTTCGTTCGGTCAGTGAGAGCGCCGGAGGCACACCTCCCATTCCTCCTTACCCCTCCCCTCCCCCTTGGCAACTCCCCCTCCCCCAAACACAGGGTGGCAACGCATTTGCGACTCTTCTGGTGTAGCAAGTTCCTATGGACGGTGGTGATCACTTAACATCAGGTGACCCACATGTTCGTTTGCCTCTTACGATATAAAAAAAAAATCGTTAAAATTGTAAAGAAAAAAAACATTAATTACATCGTTACAAACAATTAATTACAAACATTAATTTGCACGTGTTTGATATTATTTCTTGATAAAGTATAGCCTAATTCATAACAAAGTAGATATTAGGGATGCACGAAGACAATTTTGTAATTCAAAACTTAAACCATTTTTAAGGTTCTGTCGCTGTACACGATAAAAGCGGGTCAATCATCGACTCCAAACAGTCGTAAAGAATGGTGCTTCTTTTGGAGAGTAAGTTTGCTTTAGTCTCGACCAAAAATCTTGATACTTTTTATTGATAGAATATAAAAAATAATGCCCAACGATTTACTCACTTGGGATGAATTCAATGTTCATAGTGACGTTGCTGTTTCTCCTCAGTACACATTCTTTAGCGTCCTCACTACACCCGGTCACTCTAACAAACTGTATGGTTGCTAATTCCGAACCTGTAACAAATAATTCAATATATATTTACATTTATGGATAATGCAACTGTCAACAATCCGATGAATAATATAATAACAATAATAAGAAAGAACATATTACACTGAAAACCTACAACGCTTTACCACATCGATACAACTTACAATATTAATAACCTGGATAAATTAAATTATGTAATATTATATATTGATAAACATTTGAATAATGAAAAAGTGAACATGAATTCATACATAAAAACTAAAATTAACGTATCGAAAAGAGAACAAGATGGCAAATATAATTAAGAATATTGGAATATAATTTACTAAATGTTGTTTAGATAGTCATGGATATAAAATGTGTTTAATTGTCCTTTCGAATTTAAAAACTAATTTAAATACTCGGTGGTTAAATATATCTAATGAGATGTGCTTGGATGCGAGCTCACTGTACAAACTACTCATACGTACAATTGGATTGTATTAAGAAGTATTATCCTTATACGTTTTAAGAAAAAATGTTTTAGGAAATCCAGTCAAAATTGGTATTCAAATTTAGAGACTCTAACAAGGAGGAAGATGCAATATAATTGTGCAGTACTATAATTTGCGAAAGACTTTCTAGATCATGTTGATATCTTCTCTCATGTAATGGTGTAATATTATATTCATTTAAAGTTATCTTATTACACAGGATATAAACGTTAAATTATTCAAATAACTCGAACCTAATATCTGCAGCTGAAATTCCTTTTACCTCGTAATACGTAAATAAGAATTCGACGATAACAAATGTGTCAATAATTATATATTACCCAGTAAATTATAAATGATACGATTATGATTCATTAACTATTTTAACAGAGACCGTAATTTACAGAACTATACGAGAAAAAAAACCTTTGTACCCCTTCTAAACGCATTACATGCATAGTGTATGAGATTTAACATGATTAAAGTGCATATTGAGACAGTACAGAAGGATAAAATGTATGTATAATCTGTATTACAAACACATTACATTATTTTTTATCTTTATTTTTGACAACCAATCTTCTAAATTATTATACTGCCCTGAGTTTTAGGCGGGATTTTGGCCTGTCATGTAGTGGATTTTATATTCTATTCATAATCTTGTGTTACTTGACTCTATATTGTGTAAAATTGGTGGTATTTTATGTAATATAGTTTGTTTAGTGTGCATAAGTGAAGTGAATGGAAAATAATACCACGGACCATGAATTCTAAGATGCCACAAAAACTCCCTGGAGGGTTCTAACAAGAGAGCCACCATCTTGTTGGAACATTTAATTAACTACTCGACAATGGAAATTAACAGACACTCTGGGTGAGAGATACGAAATAATTCAGACAAAGAAGATGCTATTAACAAGGAGACTAAGATAAAAAGATGGATAAAAGAATATGTACGAAATATTATATAGAAGATTTGGCGCTTATGCCTTTATATTAACTTAGACACGGAAGAAAATCAGTTAAAGGATACATATGAACTACCTATATTGACAACTTCAGAATTGGCAGTATGGATTAATTCCTTCGCCTGTCCTATTGGACGAATATTATTACTACTTCTACTGCCATTGTCGAGTAGGTTATAACGTTACCAATGTCTTGTAATAATTTCCATGTTCTAACAAGACGGTGACGCCCTTGTTAGAACTTTCCAGGGAGTTTTTGTGGCATCGCAGAATTCATGCTCCGTGGTATTCTATCGCGTCTACTTATGCACACTAATCGGATTATATTACGTAAAACGCGACGAATATTACAAAATATTGTGTTAAATTAAATAAAACAAGATGTATAAAATATTAAAGACTAAGGTCCCGCCAAAATCTTTATGCATATTCAGACAGTGTATAGAAGGATTTTTTTTTGTATAATCTTTATTATAACTACATTACTTTAAATAAAATAAAATATTGATTCTCCTTCTATTTTATTTTTGGCAACCAGTATTCTCTTTCTAGATATAATTTCAATGAACTAACAAAATGGTGGCCATATCGTTAGAATTTTCCTGGGAGTTGGGAAAAATATAAAGACCACTTGGCACATGGCATTCCAAGATCCTAAAAACTACCAAAACATTGATTGTTTACTTTCATATTAAATGTCAAATACATTGTTAATCTGTGGTCAAATAGACACTCTGACTAAGATTTCATTAAAGAAGTTATATATAATTTGCACTCACAAAATTAGCCTTTATTTATCCTTAATATGTCTCAATGTTAAACATATAATACAATATACAACGTAGTTAAATATAATTTCTATTCTGTACGGCTATATTTAGAGCGGTCAATCCTATTTACAGGAATTTTAGATAAATAGAACATTGACTTAATGACATATTCACATATTCATGCTCGCAGCTGACGTGATAGAATAAGATTAAAAAATATATAGGTATATGCAATCATTATAGAGTTGTGTCAGTACAAAACCATCAGCCAATTAGATTAATTGTTATTGTCAATATCCTAATGAATATTCTTTGAACGTTTTTACGAATCACTAAACATAAGATAAAGTAGGTACCTACTTTTTATTAATACGCAATGTCTTGTTGTTTATTATTTTAATAAAAGATACGTAAATAAGTCTATATGCACATATTCCTGTAATTATATTCAAAGTATATATTTAAAATTACAATATAACCCTAGCCGACTCGATAACGGGATGTTGTCCTGCCAAGAACTTTAAATAAGTCATAAATATAAAAAGATATGTATTGTAAATATCGAGTGGGGGTCAGGGGCTAAACAAGAAAAAAAATGTACGAAAGCTAAAGATATCTTAGGTAAAAATTCTGATGAACCGAATGAATAATCACGAAGATCAGTCAAACTGGTTAAATTGAGAATAATTACTAAAACACACACAGAAATTTTATATCTACGGCACATTGTTAATTGAAATAAATAATTACGTGCCATATAAGTAACAGTGTTGAAAATTTAAAATAATTCCTCAAATAATGTGGATAACATTTGAATCATATGACCGTATCGAGTTTAGTATAATTTAATAAGATGCTTTGGCTACATTATTTATACGCACAACTATTATTAACATCTGGGTAAATTAAAGTATATATATAAAAAATGAATTGTTGAATGTATGCGCTTAGCATTACTTTAGAAAGGCAGCACTTATTTGAGTAATACTTTTTTTTCTCTGTCAGGACAATGCTTGTATAAAAAGAAATATTTGAAAATCGTACAGAAAATCATAAAGAATTTGGGTTAATACTCTGCCAATAAAAAAATAAATAATAATTAAAAAAACTAAAAAACACGCTTTCATAAATTATCCATCTAAAAAACAGAAAATAAAATTTAATAAATTTGGATTAAGAATAGTGTAAATTAGAAATAAATGTATATTTTTGCAAAAAATGATAAAAATACTTATATCTGGAGGTCATTATCATTTTTTTGTCACTTTTTTTACACTATTCTTAAACCAAATTTATTAAATATTATTTTCTGTTTTTTAGATGGATTTTTTTATGGAAGCGTGTTTTTTTAGTGTTTTTAAACTATTATTTATTTTTCATTTTTTAGTTAAATTTTTTTAACTTTTTTTTTCGGATTATTGCATTGTCATCGAGCTTTGACAGGTGTGCAAAGTTTGAATTAAATCTGATCGTTCAAAGTAGGACAAAGTCGAGCTCAAAGGGGTCGGTTACATACATACAGGTGAAGCTAATAAAAGCGTGATAAAAAATGAATCGTAGACCCATGCAAAGCCAGAGAAGACAGCTGTGCCTTAAAAAACAGTTCCATTATAATGAAATTGTATTTATTCCTACATGCCTACGTACATATAATAACAAAATCAAAATAACTAAATCGTTAAGTGGTTAATGTGCGAGATAAGTAATACGTCGATTAAGTTTGTTGACCTTTGAAAGGTATTAGGGGGCGTGATTGATAACAGGCGAACATTGTTTATTTGCTTGAACTGATTATCCACCGCAACTAGGTCCATGGTATTTTTTTTTCATGCCTCTTGTAATCTTGGAGTAATTCCGAATGAAAACTACAAGTAAACGTTGCTTAATTTTCAACCTAGTGACTGTGGAACTCAAGAATATTCAAAGAATAATCGAAAAGACTATGCTTGGAGTATCCCTGCGTGATCCAGTCAGAAAGTGAGTCAGTGAGGAGATCGTTAGTAAAATAAAGGTTATTGATGTAGGCTGCAACATTGCTAGATTTAAGAGACAGCTAGGGCTTATTGTTCATTTGACATACCATAGCGCTAATTTTGCGGTAGCAGATAGGGCTGTCTTTTGGTCAGCAGGCGGTTTGGCGATCGTGGGCCACAGCGAAACTTGCTCGCGGTTCCCTGATATAAGGCAGTCTGTGGGTCCCTGTGGACTCTATTAGAATGGAGTTTTAATTGGTAAGAGTAAGATATGGGATTTCTCCAAGTTAAAAAAGGGGCATAATGTTCGTAGAATTAATGGCCGAAGCAACCATAGAAAATTGAACTGACAATAACGCACTGTTTTGCTGATCGATAAATCCGTCAATTTTGACGATCTTTGGAGTTTTTATCTCCAACGGTGGACGTCTTTCGGTCGTGTTGATAGATGGTGAACGTGATGCACAAGGTGGGCCTAAAATGTCCTGAATATCAGAGAAGCTTCTATGAAATATTTCAGAATTAAATTGTAATGGATCATTTAATGAAGCTGTGTAGTTAAATATCCAAAATGTATTAAAAACTGATTATCGTAGATTTTCTGTACTTCGTGTACGAGTTCACGATGGCAAAGAAGAGAATTGGGGAGCCTTCAGCCCCCAGGGAAATTGAGGCAAAGAGGAGGGAAGGCCAAGAGGAGGCGCTAAGGCGATGGAGGCAGGACCTGGCGGACGAGCGTTCCGGGCGTTTTACTATTCGCCGGTCGCCTGCCGGAGCGAATAGAGAGAAGTTGGGGCTCCCTGTCGTTCCGACTGGTGCAGGTGCTCACCGGACACGGCTATTTCGGGTGGTACCTGCACCAGATCGCTGGCAGGGAGCCAACCGCCGCATGTCATGAGTGCAGCGCTGCAGAAGACACCGCGCAGCACACTCTGACTGAGTGTGCTGCGTGGGAGGGACAGCGCCGCGTTCTGGCTGCGGCGGTGGGTACAAATTTGTCACTGCCGAGTGTGGTTTCGGCCATGCTCGGCAGTGGGGAGGCGTGGAGGGCGATGGCCTCCTTCTGCGAGGACGTCATCTCGCGGAAGGAGGCGGCGGAGAGGGTTCTCGAGGATGACCCTCTGAGCGGCCCTCTCCGTCAACGGAGGACCGGAGGGAGGAGGCGACGATTTGCCCTTCTCCTCCCTTCACCGTAGCCGGACCTGAGGGGATGGGCCGGAGGGGCCGTCTCCTCATTGCACAGGTCCGTTAGACGAGGGGAGGCAGCTAGTGTGTGTCCGGTCTGTCTCCCTATTAGGATGGAGCCCGGAGGCCACTTTCCGCAGGGCAGACCGTTGGGGCGGTTATCCAAGGCGAATAGCGTAGATCGATCCCTTGCCGCCCCAACAATACGGTCGGATGGTACACCGTGTATTTTTTTTTAAGTCTCTCTCAGTACTTTGTCATCTGTACCTTTGTCATGTGTCTCTCCACATAGGGCTTAAAGTTTATGTTAGAGTTGACTTTAAAAAAGTAATGTATTAAGTGCACACCCACGTAGTTTAAGTGAGTATACTCCCAGTCCGTATGTCCAATGATTATGACAAATTGATATACAAATGTGAAGTGATTATTCAATTTGTGATAAGCTGAAAGGAAAAGATGACACCCGTTTTAGAGAATAATATCGTATGTTATTGAGGTTATAAAACGTAACTCTACAGTTTCTAATGTACAGTTTTCAAAAATAATTTTATTGGAAACTAGCAGTGCCCGCGACTACGTTCGCGTGAAACTTAATGCAAAATCAGTCTTTCGTTTCAGTGTCTTAGATATTATTTATACATTATATAATATATTTTATGTAAGAGATTAAAATGCATTTATTTATCTACTCATCTTTCTTATTTAACTAGAACTGTCATTCAATTTGCAATAAGTTTTGACAGAATGGACTAATTTTAATGAAACATGTTACTCGAGGTTATGTTTTAGGATTTTCTTGGCAACGTTTTAATATGAGCGCAGTAATTTAGCAGTGATGCGTATCCAAATAAACAGACAGACATTTCTATAAATGATTGATATGTATTTTAATTACTTATTTCTAGAGACTTGTAACAATTTTACAGTGCTTGCATTGTTGCGTTTCGTTCGGTCAGTGAGAGCGCTGGAAGCCCACCTCCCCTCTCCTTCCCCCTTCCCTTACTCCCTCTCTCCCCCAAGACAGGTTGGCAACGCACTTGCGACTCCCCTTGTCTTGCAAGTGTCTATGGACGGTGGTGATCACTTAACATCAGGTGACCCACCTGTTCGTTTGCCTCCTATGATATTAAAAAAATCATCAAAAAATCAATTATTATATGCATGGATATACTAACAAACAAAATGATACTAAATCTTGCATTTACAGTGCGATAATATAAATAAATAAAATGACAACAGAATGTCAGTTTTTTTTTTAAATCATTCTGCTGTCTCTGCACGGAAGGTTACTTGCTCAATTTTAATACGGAAATTTGTTAACAAAGATTTTCACTCTAGTTTCTTTAATTTTATTTTTGGTAAACTCTTTTCTAGATTACTACTGTCATTGTCGAGTGGGTAATAATATTATAAGTGTTTTGTAATCTTTCCAATGTTCTAACAAGGTGGTGGCTGCATTTTTAGAATTTTCCAGGGAGTTTTCTTGTCATCTTTTTTTTTTATGTCATAAGTGGCAAACGAACAGGTGGGACACCTGTTGTTAAGTGATAACCACTGTCCATGGACACCAACAACATCAGAGGAGTCGCAAGTGCGTTGCCACCCTTTAGGGGAAGGGATTAGGGGAGGGAGATGGAGAGGAGGGGACGTGGGCCTTCGGCGCTCTCACTGACCGAACGAAACGCATCAATGTAAGCACTGTTACTTCACGTCGGTTTTCTATGAGAGGGTGGTACTACCCCGAGCGAGCCGACCCATTCATGCTGAAACCAGTAATAGTTTACCAGTATTAGTTGTCATCTCAGAATTCATGCTCCGCGGTATTATTTTCCATTCACTTCACATTTTTTTTTGTAGCACGGCAAAATGACTGCACTGTGCCTGATGGTAAGCACAGTACAATCCAAAAACAATGGCGACCACCGAATGACACAATATCCATCGCCAGTCGCCGCTGTCTTGCCGGCGTGCGTAACGCGGGATGTGCACAGGCTGGTCCCGAAACTCGACCAGCAGAAGCGAATCCCTATGACGGGCTTTTTTGCCATATACATGGTGGTTGCGACCCAGTCAGGCTGTAAAACCCTTTTTTTTTTTTTTTAACGTGGGGAAATCCCTTATGGATACGCCACCCTCCCGGGGGAGAGGGTGGGTTATGTCCGAGTCGCACGGACTAAAACCCCACGGTGTACCGACAGACCGTTTTGTGGGGGCGGCAAGGGATCGAACAAGCTAATCAACCTTGTAGAGCCGCCCCCACGGTCCGCCCGGCGGAAGGTGACCGCCGGGCTCCTACCTATAGAGGGACAGACCGGGTACACACCGGCTGCCCCCCCTCGTCCGCTGGACCTGTGCAATGAGGAGATGGGCCCCCCGGCCCATCCCCTCAGGTCCGGCTACGGTGGCAGGAGGAGTTGGGCGAAGCGCCTTCTCCTCCTGCCTGTCCTCCTTTGGCGGAGACGGCCACTTTGAGGGTCTGCCTCGCGGGCCCTCTCCGCCTCCTCCTTCTGCGAGATGACCTCCTCGCAGAAGGAGGCCATCGCTCGCCACGCCTGTTCGCTGCCGAGCATGGCCGAAACCACGCTCGGCAGCGATAAGTCCGGTCCTACCGCCGCCGCCAGAAGGCGGCGCTGCTCCCCCCACGCAGCACACTCAGACAGAGAGACAGACGGTCGGCTCCATGCGTGCGATCCAGTGCAGGTACCACCCGAAACAACCGTGTCCGGTGAGTACCTGCACCAGCCTAAACGTCAGGGAGCCCCACTCCCTCTCCTTCCACGCCCGCAGGACCGGGCGGACGGCGTCCACAGTGAATCGCCCGAAACGCTCGTCCGCCAGGTCCTGCTGCCACCTTACGACGGCGTCCTCTCTTTGACGCCGTCTCTCCGCCTCTACCTCCCTGGGAGCCGGGGGCTCCCCCCTTCGTTTCCTCGCCGCCGTGAACTCGTACACGGCGGCGAGAACTCCTGCCTCCAGCTCCCAGGGCAGAGAGCCGGCGAGCACACAGGCCGCCGCCGAGGACACCGTCCGGTACGCCCGGATCGCCCTCAGTGCCACCGTGCGCTGCGCACTTCGCAGCGCACGCACGTTGACGGCACCGAGGGCGTCGGCCCAGACCGGAGCCCCGTAGGCGGCCATCGCTCGCACGACTCCCATATAGAGTCTGCGGCACCCGGCACCCGGTCCCCCTACGTTGGGGAGTAGCCGGCCGAGTGCCGCAGCCGCCCCACCAATTCGCGGTCCGAGCCCCGCAAAATGGGGCCCGAACCGCCAGCGCCCGTCCAGGGTGAGGCCCAGATATTTCATCCGGGTCCCCACCCTGATCTGGGCGCCCTCCACCACTATGTGGGCCCCAGGTGGTGGCCCTCGCCGAGGCCCATGAAAGAGTAGGGCGTCGGTCTTCTCGAGGGCCACCCTGAGGCCCAACCTCCTTATGCGCCTGACCACGAGGGTTGTGGCCATCGCTCCACCTCCCTCCAGAAACTATAATCAATATATTCGTAGAAAAATACAAAAACAAAATCTTTTCTTATACTTCATCTAATTTGATTTACATTGTTTAGGTAATAAATATTACGTACTAAAAGGTACTGTAATTATTATGTATAAAATAAATCGTGCTATATTTATATAGCTTTGTTTAAAAAACACCTTTAAGTTAATTTTATAGTTCATGCAAAAGAATGCGGTGCATATCAAGTATGTATAACACTCGATGACTTTCAATCGACATATAGGTAATTAATTAATTAAATTGTAAATGTAATTAAGCAAAGTGTAATGAAAACAACAAAGTGAAATACTTACAAATATTAAGTTGGAAAAATCGAAGAGCGACGGTTACAATATTTTTTTGTAATATTTTAAAATACACATAGGAATTGAAATGTTGACGTCACAATTACGCTTTTAAACACGCCAAAACAGATGTTCTTGTTGTATGTATGTGATATATATTATGTTGGAGTGTAGTCTTAATGAAATGAAGACCAATAAAAAAAGATATGACGTGTAGAGTATGTAAACCCATTTAGTATATCAAGTACAATTTATTTATAGAAACTACGGGTATTAAACGTGTTAACCGATGATATAGGATATCCAGTTTCATTAGAATGGACGCGTAAGTGGTCTGTACTACATAGGTACAAAAATTACAATTTAAGTAAAAGGAAATAATTATTAAATTAAAATAATATAATAATTTACCACAATCCCTGTAAAATTTGGCTTCAGCACCGACCAGGAGTATTGCGATACTAACAAAAATCAACATTTTGAATTAATAACGGTTATTTACGCGCGCTAGTGTTCTGACTACTCGCGCGTCGGCGGCAAACTGTTCGTCTCCGAGCGACCGTGTATTGTACGATGCCATTTGTTGTTTTATATGTGCGCAAGCGCCGGTCAAAGAGCAAACAGAGGTCAACAGATAGCTCATTTAGATTAACTAGAGACCTCATTGTATAAAACATATATGTCGCTACAACTCTTACTTATTTTAGTCGCGGACACTATACAATGCTTACATACATACGCACCAATGTTATTTGTATTTGAAATTTAGAACTGTTACAATTATAAATTTATTATTAGTATTAAAAATTTATAATTATTTTCGTAGTACTGTTAGCGCATTTGTAAACTTTTTTGGAAAATGGCTTAACTCTTGTTCTTTATTATTTACTAGCTTTTACCTGCGGCTTCGCTCGCATTGAAGCCATTAAATAAGTATCAGAGATCATTAACATATAAATGAATCAATATGATAACTCTATGCTATTGCTTAGCTGGGATGATCAATTTTTAAAATTACTACATACCATGAAGTTTAAAAAAATTAAAATAAACTTTATTGAAATGCAACAACAAATGTTAAAATATATTTCTCTGTAACAAAAATAAATAATTTTGAATTTAAACAATTTAAATAGATATAAATGCAGAGTATTGATGTAGGATATTTTTGTAGACTATATTAAAAGTTTTTCCATCGGGTGCAAATATATGTAAATTCCGCGCATTAGACACATGCGAACAAGTTACATACGATTACTATATCGTATGTACTATTGTTCTGGCGTTTCTATCGCTCTTCTAGCTGCCTGCAGCGTAGCTTGTCTTTCTGAACGAAGTCGTGCCTGAAGAGGAGTTTCAGATGCTCTCATAACACTTTGTCGCTCTGCTTGCTGTTGTCTTCTCAACTCTGCTTGAACCGAAGATTCTTGATTTCGTGCAACGTTTGCTGCACGGGCCCGCGAGGAATTTTTGGATAGATCAGATTTCCGCTTCCGAGGCATTTTTAAAGAAGAACAGAGTAAGAATTGAAACCAAAGAGTAAGATTAAAACTAAATAATAGCATCTAACCACAAAAATTACATTTAACCACAAAAATGACATCTAACCTCAAAAAATCAGATTGTTTTTTACTGCATATATAATGACAGAAAAAAATAACAATAAATATAGAAAAATCCCAAACAGCTGAAACTATAGTCAATTGGATTGGATATTTACGTGACCGTCGGTACAGTGTAACGGTATTACAGTACTCAGGGATTTTGAGATTTTTTGACAAACAATTTTTTTATTTTTCATATAAAAATTTTTTTTTTTTTAAATTTTTTTTATAAAATCCTATGTTACTTTTAATACCTCCAAGAACCTGTGTACAAAGTTTCATGATGATCGGTTGAGTAATTTTCGCGTGAAAGCCTAACAAACATACTTACATACACATTTATATATTAAGTAGGGATTCTTAGTCTGTCGATATCCGAAGTATGCGGTGTCACGTGAAAAGAGGAAGGAGGAAAGAGGGAATGGTTGAAAGTATTTTTTTCTAGTTCTCACTTCGAAAATAAATTATAAATCTATGTTTTTAATTTCAAGAGGAAAAATAAATGCGACATATATGTATGTGTATATAAAGAAGACATTTTGTATAAGAGTAAGATTAGGTTTCTAGTTTATTTTTTTAATAATTTTGATTAAGATAATTTGATTATCTTCTTTCTCTTTTATGACATTAAAATTAAATTTATAAAAATCAAATTTTCGCTTATTTTAAAAGCCTCTGCGTGGGCCGTCGTCTGACCTGCAAATCTTAAGCTAGCCATTACTGGCCTAGTATTTTGTTGATTACGAGTGTGGCTTCCCTCGGGGCGAGACATGGTTTTAAGCTATTATTGTTATTATTTACATATTTTTGCTGAATGGAAAAAATAAGACAGGTAGAACATGCTAAACCATACCGCAAAACCATAATACTCGTACTTTTATTTTCAATTCAATTGGTGTGATAGGATTAAAACGTAAAATAATCGGTCCCAGGATTGCGATACGTTCGATATTAGTTTTATATAGATATAGATTGCAGTGATCACTTAAAAGTAAGTGAATTGCATTGCTTATCATAATTTATATTATATTTATATAAAAAAATTAAATGCGTTTGACTGAATTTCAAAATAAGCTAAATCCAATATTAATCGTTTTTTTATCATCTTCATATTTTACATGTTAATTTCTTTTTATATCTTGAAAAATAACGTAAAATATTACGAACGGCTAAAATTGGATTTAGCGTTAAGATTTGGAAATATAACGACACAATTTCCGAATGTATGTAAGCGCATTACTTGAGAGCGGTTGCATATATTTAATTAATTCTTTCTAATAGTCAGAACAAGATTTGTATGAAAGAAAATATTTGAAATATCATACGACACTGTTTAAAATTTGGTTTACAAAATCTCTATATAAAAAAGAGTGAGTGAGTGAGTCAGAAGATACAAAACGGCAGAAGTTTTCAAAAATATTGAGAGAATTGACATTGACGTTTAGTTCTTCAGTTCCCATTTCATTGCGTGGTCGTAAAATAACAATATATTAATTTTAATAATAAATATCAGGATTCGTTTTGATCTCTATTTGATTCAATTATTGCGGGCATACATTGGAGTTGTTTAAAAGGAAGAAGTATCCATTCTGTTCTATTTAGTCTATGTGGTGACCGGAAGAACATCGTTCCATACGTGCACTATTCAGGAAAATTTATACCATCCTTAAACACTAACTGAATTCTGATTAGTGCGTAATTTAATGATACATATCTATATTGATGGCAATAATTTTCTGTATATAGTATAATATCAATGTAACGTAAAATTTGGTACAATCCTTAATTATATATGTTAGTATTGTAAGTTGCATGGTGAATTCTGAATCGTATTTCTCTACATTGAGAATTGAGTTTCATGTGCCAATATAAATGTATATATAGATAGAATTATAGAGGTCGCAGTTGGGTAGTACAAAAGCGACAACGCCCGCTTATTATTGTTTGGGCAGCGTATTGTAAAAGATCACATTGGAGATAAATTCATTTCCGTCTAAAAATTGAAATTTAAAGATTATCGCTATTGCTTATTTTTTCATATATAATTGTATTAGAAAAAACATATATAAATACAAAAAGTGAGCAAGACGTATTTCTAATGCTCTATTGATTATAACACTAAACGGTCGTTAAAAACCATGACGTTTTATATTTTCATAAGCCTCGAGCGGTTTCGAAATGCTGGATATGCAGGCCTGTTGCCATTTCATAATTCCAATAAAACATATCGAAATTTCGTAATACTAAAAATTTATGCTATTTTTCTTTTCATGTCAGAAGTATAAATAATATCTAAATTTCAACAACTAACTACACCGAACGATCTACATGCCCGTATAATAAAAAAAATCATCCAAATCGGTGAAGGAATCAAAATAGGAGAAGAATTACAAACACACACCGATTTCCGTTACTTTAAATTACAATATAGTATATACAATATAGTTAATAACAATACAATATAATGTATTTATACCATGCAGGGATAATATAGCTTTTTATATGAGAAAGAATGTTCTAAATCGGATCAGTAATCCCGAAGATTACTTTTCAAAAACATATTCACAAAATGTTACCTCTCTTTATATTAGTAAAAAAATATAACGATGCAAAAATATAATTCTTTTTGAAATAAAAACTCCACAATTATAACAAATAAGAACAAAGAAGTGTTTATATAGTTTATTTTCCGCGTATCACCGACGTCCTTCTGCGTTTATTTCAAAGTGTCTTGGTATTTCTTAGGGACGATATAATGTAATGTGCATGAATGACTCCATTGTACAATGAGTAAAAGCGAATTAAACGTAAGCTGTAACAAAATAGTGAAATTTCGTCGAAACATGAGATAACCGTCGCGTCGTAGGCGGTCACGCCATCGCTCGTGTATGGCCCAATTTATAAGAACTAGTGGGCGCCTAGCGGTCGTCATTCGACCATAGTTCATTGAATTTTTAAAGTTTGAACTTTATTGGGGTTCTTTTATCAATGGCATCGACTTCAAATATATAATTAGGTAGTAAATTACTAAAATAATTAGGTAATTAAGTTATCTTTCGCTTTTCAGTGCCTTATTCGTTTTTCTCATCGAAGGCGGTTTATTTTTTGTGTAAAAAAAATATTTTCCCGTTTTTAGTGTTCATAAATATATCTGATTTGTAATGGGTATAATAAATCGGTTCCAATTTCAAGTAAATACGTAGAGACGAAGTCGGTGAAAATCAAATAAACGATATTTCACCCTTTTAGTGAATTCCACCACTAATTCAAATAAAAAAGAAAGAATCATTAAAATCGGTTCACAATTTGCGGAGATTTTTTTTTTTTTTTTTTTCACCAGGGGATTCGAAAGTGCGTTGCCAGCCTGTGTTTGGGGTAAAGGGAGTGAAGGGGAGAGGAGAAAGGAAGGTAGGTGGGCCTCTAGCGCTCTCACTGACCGAACGAAACGCAACAATGCAAGCACTATTACTTCACGTCGGTTTTCTATGAGAGGGTGGTACTACCCCGAGCGAGCCGACCCATTCATGCTGAAACCAGTAATAGTTTCAGCGTGGCTCTACCACCATGATATCGATTAACATGCATAAAAAAAAAATACATACAACCGAACGTAGTAACCTCCTCCTTTTTCGAAGTCGGTTAAAAAATACATACAGTCGAGCATAGCAACCTCCTTCGCAACCTTTTTTGAAGTGCGTTATTGACAGATGTCAAAATGTCGTTTTTATTTACAAGTGTGTATATGTTGTGTAAAGTTGAAGCATTAGTGTGAGTAATGCATATTTTAATTAATTTAATATACTTCTAATGCACTTCTCCTCCATATAAACTTTAACTATGCCAAATTTCACGTTCATCCGTTCGCCCAATTCCGTTAAAAAGGGATACAAACTTTAGGCTTCACGTATTAATATATAGATATGTATTTTTTTAAATAATTATAAAGTTTTGCAATTTTCTATATTCTTTGGATAAAAAAAATAACGCAATCGGGACAGTAGTTGGAAATCAATATGGAGTAGTAAATCTCCTATTTGTTTGGGCTTTTCTTTACAAAATACTTAAGTAAAGAGGGATTCGTGCATTCTAAAAATTGTGAAGGCACTCAATAATTCTATTGTTTTTAATTTCAGCCAATATGGAATAATGATTTTCATTAGGTACATAAGGAAGTATTAACTTTCCCCGGATTGGCTTGTAGTTACTACATATATGTATGTAGCGAGACATGGTTATAGGGTGTAGAAACGGTGATAAATGTCGAGAGCCTTTGAGAGGCTAGTGTAGTGTTTAGCACGCACTGTTACAATCACCCTAGTGCGGTCATTTGGTTTGCTTAAGACAAGAAAAATGAATAAAAATATATATTGTAAGGTGAAAGCAATGTTGAAGTATTCGAATACCGCGCTGATTGACGTAGGTCCGAACCCTGCAATGAGCCGGTACTTTCAATGATGGAAAACAGTGTGATGAAAGAATAACATGGTGGTAGTGCTTCTCGTCGCACCTGCCTAGACAGCTATTCTAGTTGACCATTTACCAAAAAACTCCTATAGATGTGTTCGGGCAGTTGCATTTGAGAGCCAATCCTCCTGTAGGTTAACGTGTTACCATGTTAATGCCATACTGGCTTTTAATATAAAGTGTAAAAACAATCAAGTAAGAAATCAGTATGAAAAATAATCCTTCAACCTCGCGTAGGTGCCTAGATGGATTTGAATAAGTTTTGGATAAATAAAAACACATCCTAATGATGACATCTGTGCAAAATTTTGAACGTCTACTTCAGGAAGATGTAATTCAAAAAGATTAGAGCATTTAACATTTCGTAATAGCTTTCCTATATATTCCTTCGATCTTTTGAGCTTGATCATCATTTAATGATTTTGCAAAGTATGTATTTATTAATCTCTAGGTATTTAACGGATATTGAAATTACTGCAACTCTCTTACTTGTATCTAAATTACGACATGAGTAACCTTTGTGGCTATATAATAATATACACCTGTTGCAGGTATCAAGGGGAAGGAAAATGTAACACCTCTGATGTTGCAAGCGTCCATAAGCTGCGGTGACTGCTTAACATCAGGTGGCACGCACGGTTGTTTGATACCATCGTCGTATAAAAAAAAGGGAAGTGACTCGTATCAAATTGCTGCCACGTCTCTCACTTTCAATATATTGTTAAATCTGAATATAGGTACGTGAAAAAAATTCTTTGAAATGGAAGCCATGATACTTTTCTTAATAATTACAAACAAATAAAATCTTATACGTACAAAATATAGATGATAATAATTCGCTTGTAACTTGCGCCAAACAACGCTGAAGGAAACACACATTTATCAGTCATAAGATAAGTTGCGACAATTGTGACGCGCTCTTGAGCAATAACCGTGGACGCTGTGCATCATTTTCCGGCAAGACAATTGCAAGGCATTCATTATATTTCTTGTTATATCGCTAGACCTATCGAAGTTTAGAAATTATCATATATTTCTTAGCAGCACCTTTAGGAGAAACCTGAATCTATATATGAATACACTTAAATAGTTCAATATCTATTTCCCCTCAGTTGGACAATCAATTTTCTTTATATTTTTATTGTTTAGTGGCTATTGATGAACTGTAGAGTTTTTTTTTTAAATAATCACTTTTTTCTTTACCCTCGACGACTCGAATCAAGTTTCTATTCGTCGTACTTGTAGGAGCTTAGATTGGTTCAGAGAGCGTAATATTAAAACTCGGAGTACGTAATAAAGACTGAATTATATTTCAATAAATAGGTGCTCTTTAATGATAAAAGATTTTTCATTTGTTTGATTGACATAGAGCATATTTGACGACATTTTCGTTTATAACATCTATAGTCTTTGGCAACAACCTCAATCTATAACAACTCAAAAACTCAATTATAGTCAAATTTCGACTACTGGAGAACCACTATAATAGCGGCACGCTATGATGGACGTTTTAGCATAAAGTGATGTAAAATGTCGAATTATCATAATCATATTATATATTAATACGTGAAGCTAAAACTTTGTACCCCTTTTTAAGCGAATTGGATGAACAGATGAACGTGAAATTTGGCATAGTTAAAGTTTATATGGAGGAGAAGTGCAGAAAGTTATAAAATGCCTTACAAGTATATTAAATTAATAAAAATATACATTACTCACACTACTGCTCGAATTTTACACAACATATTACATACATATAAATGGAAAAGATATTTTGACCTCCTTCACTCTTTTTTTTTATCCCCCTTTTTTTTGGTCGTAATCCGAGACTTTGGTTTTTCTTGTACCATGTACCTTATAATCTCTATTATGTGGTGTGTCCTTGTTAAATTGTGTCGTTTTCCACATTTGGTTTTTATTTCCGTGTTACATCTCCATCGTTAATACATTTATTAATTCTATGTACATGTTTATAACCTATGATCTTATTGTAGCTATCGGTTTACATAATTCTTAATCGTAGTTTGTTTTAATCGTATTACATTTCATTTGATTCATTTAATTTTACATCTACTATCATATATTACAGTACATATATTATCAGTACATTCACCTTTTAAACTATCTTATTCTATTTTTGTTTTTGCCTCTTTTTTAGTCTTTGGTTTCCATTGTTTGTTTTTACCTCTTTATTTAGTCTTTGGTCTTTATTATTTCTTTTCTCAGTAGTAGTATATATAATATTTTTTTATTTTTTTAAATTATTAGTATTACAGTAGTCGTGGTTCCCAGTATTATCTTATCCTAGTTAGTCTAAAAATACATAGTTAGAATATGGAATGAGAACCACAAGCGGTTTTAGGGAACCGTATAGAACAGACGAGGGAAGAGAGAGAAAGAAATCAAGCCGTAGACTAGGTGTTGCATTTATTTAATTGTCATTTAATAATATTGGTATTTATTTAGTTATCTAATGTGTCACTGTCATAATGTATAGTTTTCTATGATTATAATTATCCACAGACTTTTGCTTCTTTTAATTTATTTATACCTCTTACAGGTTGTCTCCACCACCGTGCGAATAAACTGCAATAAGTATGGGCGCTTTGCATCATTTTCCATCCACGCAGAGAGGTTCTCCAGAGAGATGGGGTCCCCGATCAGACACTCCAAGTCGTTTCTGGACCTACCGAAACGTGGACAGTGTAAGAGTATGTGAAACACTGTCTCGGCGGTATCCGCGTTGCACGCACATGCGGGACTGTCTTTGATTTTAAAACGATGCAGGTACGCCGCGAATCCCCCGTGGCCCGTTAGGGCTTGCACGTGGGTCGGTGACAAACGAGTCTTCTTCACTACCCGGTGAGCAGAGCTCACCTTCGGGAAGAAGGACCACGTCGCCCCTGTGTCGGAAAAACGTAGTATACTCGTAATCTGCATTCCATTTTTTTTATTGTAGCACGGCAAAATGACTGCACTATGCCTGATGATAAGCACAGTACAATCCAAAAACAATGGCGACCACCGAGTGACACACTACCCATCGCCGGTCACCGCTGTCATGCCGGCCCGCAAAAAGCTGGATATGCACAGGCTGATCCCGAAATGCGACCCGCAGAAACGAATCAATATGACGGGCTATTTCGCCATATATGTACATGTTGGTGGCGACCCAGTCAGACTGTAAAATCCTACCCTAAGCTTTCGCCATTGCCTCGTTCGTTATTGAGCAGGGTGCAGCACGTGCAGGTGAGGTTGGCTTGGGTGTCTCAAGTCATATGATATTATTCGACACTCCTTACACCCCATTTGAATACACTAACTGTTACTTACATTTGATTTCAGTTAATAAAAATATTTATTTTGGAAAATTGTCTTATTTAACCTACAATATATTAAATACGATATGGGTTTGACGAATGAATTGCAAGTATATGGCGATAATGTAACGTAAATACGTCATTACTTTACGTAGTAATGATAGTTTACAATTAGTATATTTAGTATAAGAAATATAACATAGTTATCATCTTATTTGATTGCAAATACGTGCTGTATTGTTCATTTGCTTATTATGTACTGCGTACTAGAGTAATTATAAACGAAAAATATTGGATGACTCCATAGGAGTCCGAGGCACGTGCGAAATGAGGGGTACCTAGACGCTGTGGTGGTAGAGATAAAATAGTCTATACACATAGATGTGACATACTGGTTCCTTTTTCTATTTGATTTTGTATGTATAAGTATAGCGTAAAAAATAATAGTACATTATTTTAATTATTATAAATTAAAGAAGAATATTTTTATTGTTATAATTACCATAAAAGTTTATATGGAGAAGTAAAACTTTCGATGTAAACTTCATATTACTGTTTGTATAGGAAAAGAATTAGGAGGACTGTATCCATCTCTCACAAGCACTAGGAGATCCTCTTCTTCGGGGTACCCCGGCTTGGTTCGTGGTTTAGATCGCTGGTTTTGTAATAACAGGACACAATTTACACTGGTACTTGGTTTCTTTTAACGGTTTGTTAGATATCTGTACCGGTTTTGCAAATGTTTATTAGCGCAGATCACTCAGAGCGCTTTTTATGTTGCTAGATTCAACTCTGTTGGCTTAGAGGGTAGCACTTGCGAACGTTTTAAAGATGCGTTCACGAAAACTAGTGGACAGATACATTCCTTTTAAACGATAAAGTAATATCCAAAAAGATTTGTGCTAACATATAGATTATTACAGATAACAAAAATACGGAACACTATTGTTTTAAATTATTTATATTAATTGTACATATGTAACCTACTATAACTATAACTGCATATTATAAAACAAAGTCCTCTATCACGTCTGTCTGTCTGTTCGCGATAAACTCAAAAACTACTCAACGAATTTTCACCAGTAACTGATTCATGGGGAAGGTTTAGGTATTTAATTTGTCAAGGTCATTGAAGGGAAAACTTCTTTAGGCGCGTTGAGTGGTATTTTTGACAGGTGATAAATTTCTGATTTCACGTCAGCATTACCAGCCGTATTGCGCTTGCGCGGCTTGCGACGCGTAGTATAGAAGCCTGTGTTCATGTAATATTGATATTTTGCAGCTGATCATACGTCTGATTGATTCATGGACTTTATTAAATGTATAAAATTATTGCACCGAGTGCCAATAGATAGTAGGTAGGTGGTAGAGGTACGCTGAAGCTATTACTGGTTTCAGTATAAATGGGTCGGCTCGCCCGGGGTAGTACCACCCTCTCATAGAAAACCGACGTGAAGTAACAGTGCTTGCATTGTTGCGTTTCGTTCGGTCAGTGAGAGCGCCGGAGACCCACCTCCCCTCCCCCTCGCCCCTTCCCCACTACCCCTCCCGCAAACACAGGGTGGCAACGCGCTTGCGAATCTTCTGGTGTTGCAAGTGTATATGGACAGTGGTGATTACTTAACATTAGGTGACCCACATGTTCGTTGGTCCCATATGATATTAAAAAAAAGAAAATCACCCCTTAATTTATATTTGTTTTCCAAAGCTTGTTTAAAGAATATCATAGTACACATAAAGGCATCTTCTTTTTCTTACCCTTATTATTAAGTGTAAGCCAACTATTATCGGCATCATATGTTTTATTTTTCCATTCTCCCCTGTCAGATGGCATCTCAGTATTCACACCTTTTATACAGATATAATTTTTCACACAATCTGTCCATACCTTTCCGGTCCTGCTTTACTCCATATATCCATCCACTTTCATACTCATGACTTTCCTAGTTACATGATATAAAGGCATACTTATAAAATACATTTTAACACTCAAACGTATCACTTTGCAACAAGCGCCTAATATCGAATAAGTGAGTTAAAGTGTATTGACGCCAACGTTATGTTACAAATAATATACTCAGTACACGGCGTCTCCTCTAGCATATGGAACATAATAGCATAATGGTATTATTCTCGTTTTAAATAAGACTTCTATTTAAAAACAGTTGCAATCGATATATTTTTTTTCTTGTGGCGTCGATTCTCCGTGCGTTAGATAAACTTGCAGATCATCGTTATTATAATGTTGTTTTTTTTGCGTTCTTTATTATTTATGAAACACAAAAAGTGATAGGAGTACAAATGAGAAAATCCGAGAAATGTGTAATGATCCTTTTATTCATATATTGAAGTTGTTGGTAACATTGTAAAAATATGAAACATTGTGAATACTTCGTGATAAAGTTACTCTCCACCGACAGTTTTCTTAGTATCTTCAGCTATTCATTAAGAGATCGTATCAAACGAGGGTCCTAAATTACTCTTTCATGTGCCTTTAATTACGATAGCATTCACTAACAAAAGGAAAATGACGCGTCTAAAATATTTTTATGTCTTTGGCTTCGGTGACGTATTATGTCCAGTGTTTCTAAACTTTTTACTTCTTTTTATTACTAACTACCTGATACTCGCTACTTCGTCTGAGTTGTTTATTATCTCAATAGATTCTATGTACAGAAGAAAAAACATACATACATTTCGGGGTGTAAGGGGTGTTGAACTGGAGTGTAAGGGGTTTCGAACTGGGGTGTAAGGGGTGTCGAACTGGGGTGTAAGGGGTGTCGAACTAGGGTGTAAGGGGTATCGAACTGGGGTGTAAGGGGTGTCGAATAACATCTAAGACTTGAGACACCCAAACCAACCTCACCTGCACGTGGTGCACCCTGCTGAATAACGAACGAGGCAATGGCGAAAGCGGGGTGGTAGGGTTTTACAGACTGACTGGGTTGCAACCACCATGTATATGGCGAAAAAGCCCGTCATAGTGATTCTCTTCTGCGGGTCGCGTTTCGGGATCAGCCTGTGCATATTCAGCTTTTCGTAGGCCGGTATGACAGCGGCGACCGGCGATGGATAATGTGTCACTCGGTGGTCGCCATTGTTTTTGGATTGTACTGTGCTTACCATCAGGCACAGTGCAGTTATTTTGCCGTGCTACAATAAAAAAAAATACATATAACACTGTTTGTCCAAACTTTTCTACAGCAAGAAAAGAGACATTGCTTAAGTGTAATGCTTATAAAAAACATAGTGTATTAAAACTCTATATTAGATAAAGCTATCGTGATATTTTTTATAGGGTATTGTTTATTAGTTATCACAAAAAAAGAATATCGAAATCCATCCAGTAGTTTTTGACACGACGTATCATACGTGCACAATTTATTATTTCATTTATATAGATAGGTTAGCGTTTCATTACACTATACGTTTATATTGTATGATTACACTACACTATATCACACATACTGTATCAATAGTTCGCTGAAGGCATGAAGACTCAACATGCCAATAACTATAGTCAGTTTGAGAAAAAAAATCTGTATTAATTTTTTTATTGCTACGTATTTTGTGTGTTTGTTTCTATTTATTCTATACATTGTGGGATACCATATATAATTTTAAATTGAATAAATTAAGGCCAACAATAATTTTGCATTGTCACATATATTGATTGTACTTTGTAATAACACCAATGTACCATTGGCATTGTCAATAACACTAATTGTATTCTAATTAATTTACAGCAATATAGTGAGCTCTTCAATAATATTGTGTGAAAATAACACTTTGCTATAATTATGATCAACTATGATTACAATTTTTGTAATACCTATTTTGAGGATCACATCGCATCGTTTATAAATCTGAAATGTTATCACAAAAGGTTGAGAAACACTGGATTATTTCAATACATTTATTATAAGTGGTGAGGTGTCTCTTCTTTCATTACATATTCCCAACAATATAGACAGAAAATCGTCCTAATAAAAATGGGAGATATTGAAACAAAACAATCTACTTCTTGGTAAAAGCTTGCCACTCCATTAGCTAATGGGTCCGCTGGGTTCACACCTTCATTAATTTGAAACAAAAACTATTTCACCAACGCACTCGTATCATTTGTTTAAATGTATGAATTTCTTAACTATGCGTTGAATACCGACCTATGTGAAAATTCTGGTATTTCCATAACTGCGTTTATGTTGTATAATTTCATTTTTGAAGGATATCTGGTGAATTCTCTTGAGTGTTTTGTTGAAACACGTGCTCGATAAGTTTAATTTGTCTAGATTTCACGACGTAGATGCCTTTAGAAAAACTGTTTTTGTAATTTGTAGCACGGCAAAGTGACTGCACTATGCCTGATGGTAAGCACAGTACAGTACAAAACAACGGCGACTTCCGAGAGAGAAGCTAACCTTCGCCGTTCACCGCTGTCATACCGCCTGCATAAATGTAAGAGACATTACGCGTGAAGCACCCCATGTTATAGGAAGGAGGGAACACACTGGACGGGAGATTGTGCAACAACTTCACGGACGGTAAAAAACGTCACCCTGGTCAGCATTCTGAGTCTTCGAGATGTAGTGCAGATCACGTTCCCGATGTAATCCCTGCGAATAGCTGCGAATATCTATACCTGAGATATTGAGACTGTCTCACATTGCGAATGAGACGTTTTAAAGATCAGGAAGGGGTGTAAATGGCGATGTTTCGCCGGTAAACGTGGATACCTGCTTTTTGTTGGCATTCAACTCGACTAAATTACTAGCTCCACATACTTGGGACGGTTGAGCTCAATGACAAGTTCGTACCGTCTCCTCATTCACTTGAATCTAGCTGGTGATGACTTTTGATTATTTTAGAAAGTCTCTTGTCTTCACGTTTATGCACGGAAAGCTGTTAAACTCGTGCAAATCTGTTACAATATCAAGGCACCTTTATTTCTACAAAATACCAGTTCAACTGATATTGCACTGGATTCTATGATAATCACTGTTGTAACGAACGTTCTTATTTATCCGTAAGTCTTGATTATAATCCAAAATATAATTGTGAAGCTTTTTTACGAACTGAATAACACCGAAAGGCCTTGACAGTTTCTTCCGCGTTGGTGGCTAACAGAAAGCGCGTAGCCGAAATGGTAACTTGCGCGAGAGTGCCAAAACGGCTGAACCTTGACTTGGGGCGTGTCGTGCATGCAAATTGCGCGGACTGAATATAACTACTATTCATGCGAGTTAAATTGTATACATTTATACATATATATATATATATATATATATATTTCAGATCTTATCGGACCTAGAATGTGTAGTACGAGAACTCAGATTTATATATCCGCCAAAAGGGGTAGCAAGCACATTCTGGGCAAAATTAAAAAATGAGCCACGTATCAATAGAAGAATAACATGTAAAACAAAAGAAATAACGTTTATATATTTTAATATGCTTTTTTATTGAAACCTACTAGCATTACCAGGATTTTTTTTAGGAATTAATTTCACACAACCTGTGGAGGTCTAGGGGTTTTGCCGGTGGAATATCATTTCGATATCCGCAGGTTCGAATCCCGGCATGTACCAATGAATTTTTCGAAATTCACGTACCTTTATTACATCCATTGGTAACACTATTGGCTGACGGTAAAGGTTAGTAAGCATCGGAAGGAAACCTGCACCACATAAATGATCTTATAGTACTACTGTAGGTATGTGGGAAAACATAAAACTGTGGATTTCTCAGAGTTTGAAATCGCCAAGACGTCGTTGGCTGGCGTGGTGATTATGTCGATACTTTCCTTTGGGAAGAGACTTATGACTCTTAAAAGCTGGTGATGACATTATACAGAGTGTAACAATAACTTTATTATTTATTTATATTTGACACTTATTTGTGACTCGTAAATTGCTTCATGCGTTGCAAATAAAATAAGGTCTACGTCTTTTTTATTAGATATTCCTTCTATTATTTCCATATGATTCAAATGATTTTTTCTCAATTCCTTAAATCCACTTATTCATGAATTGACGGTTAACCTAATTATATATTAAATAATAATATATTAAATTAAATTTTACCATTGCAAGTTACGAACAGTGGAATCTAGCTGCTTATTTTTAAATAGCGTAATAATATTATCTTTTTTTTACTGACTGTGCTACTGTCCTGACCTTTTTTCACAGCTTATCCGGATTACATCAATATTATTTATTTGGTTCTGCATATATATAAGCAGTTTTCAAACCAGATGTTACGTTACTTTGAAAAGCTATATTTTGTTAAAGACAGACATGGTCTAAATACTAAAAACTATAAAAAACTGGTCGTCCCATGATTCGGGCTCAGTAAAACCAGTAACAGTTTTTTTAGGTAATAGTGTTAGGTTTTACAACAAAGTCCTAAAGCATATTACTGATTTGCCAGAATGTAAGTTTAAGCGCCATGTCAAGCGGGTTTTGTTGTCTATAGTGTTAATGACTACGTCCGGTACCGCTATGACATACCCGAGAGGCGAGACTACAACTACACCTGGGGAACCACTATTGACCTGCGATACAGCTCTATTGACTTTATCGGGGGTGTTACTAATGACCTCGAACGCTATTGGTCGGCTACTCATTATTCACCCCGGTGTGAGACTACATTGGTGGGAGTTCAGCATATAAAGGGCAAGATGTCGCTGATCTGCACGACTAGATCGTGAGAGTTCCGATCGGACTACCGTGCAAGACGGACGTCGCGCTCGTTGCTCTCTTCGATTTCGATACTCGTGATTTAGTGACGTCAGTTATTACTTCGTGAGTGCTCGTTTCCATTGTTCCGATTGGGCACACCTGCGCCGCACACCTGCACCGCACACCTGCGTCGCACACCTGCGCCGCACACCTGCGCCGCACACCTGCGCCGCACACCTGTGCTACAGGTGGCGTTCTGTTTCCTAGAACTGAGTGAGACCTTTCCTTTCTATTTATTTATTGCTTGATATATTTATTTGTTTACTCTACTTATTTATTTATCTATTTATTTACGTATTTCTCAATTCGTTTCTTTATATATTTATTTACTTTTTGTTTATTTATGTAGTCTTATATTATTTTTCCTCTCTCTCGCTCACGTATTTATTTACATTTTTCTTCTAATTTGTTTAGTTTTAAACAGCTCTTTTGGTCCGGACTCGGGATAGTCCCTTAAAAACCGTTAAGGCGTGCCCCCCTGCCCCTCAGGCAGGGAGGTTGTTTCGCGACCCCCCGCACCCTCCGGCCTCGGTATGGCCGACTTAGAGATATTGTCGCAGTACAATAAGTACTTAGAGGAACAGGGTTCCAATGTAGATTTGAACGCGTCGTTCGAAGCCTTCGTGGCTATATATACGAGGGGAAAGAATGCGTCAAGGTTAGAGCTCAAGAATTCGTTCGCGGTCCTCGAAAACGATTCGGAGTCGTCCTTGGATTCGTCGGATTCACCGCTGAATCCGGCGGATCGAGCCCGTGCTCCCGCGCCAAGCTCCAGCTCGGATTCCGGTTCCGAGATGGAGCTGGACGAGGCGGCGCCCGCCGTGCCGACCGATAGATCCGCGTCGATCGCGACCCCCGCGACAACCGCGATTCCTGCGCCTTCTGCGCAAAACAGTGACGGTTTCAAAACCGTCACTTATTCAAAACGCGACCGTGGCGCGCGCTCACCGGACTCCGGGTCCGATGCAAGTTCAGGTCACAAGACCAAGCAAAGTCGTACAAACGAACCGTCAGAGGGCACCCGGGTGCAAAGTAAGAACGCGGCTATACCGGCACGCGTAAAACCGTTAGGGGGCGGAGCCAAGCCTGTCTCCGTCTCGCTCCCTCAGAGCCAAACCTCGGGTTCCGCAGAACCCGCAGCAAAAAAGCCGCGCCCACCGCCGCCTGTGACGATACAGGATAAGTCGCAGTGGATGTTTATCTCCACTAGGCTTAACCAACTCAAGATCAATTATACGTCCGCCTTGAACGTTCAGGCGGGCATTCAAGTTAAGGTCCCGACCAGTAACGACTTTCGCGCGCTAACTAAGTTCCTTCGGGAATCGAAGTTAGCGTATTTCACATACGCTCTCGAGGAGGAACGCCTCCTCAGAGTAGTACTCCGCCGCGTCCCTGCCGAAATTTCGGTAGAAGATGTCACCGTCTCCCTTATGGAGGGTGATTTTCCGGTCCGGGAGGTACATCGCATGTACCACCCCCGCACCCGTGCCCCCTACAATATGGTCTTGGTCCTCCTCGACCGTACAGTAGAGGGCAAGTCAATATTTAATTTGACTTCCATCTGCGGCCTCAGCGGCATCACCGTCGAGCCCCCGCGTAAGACCAACACCCCATCGCAGTGTCACAACTGCCAGAGTTACGGGCACTCGGCCCGTAACTGTCACCTCCGCCCTAGGTGCGTCAAGTGCCTGGGTGATCACTCCACGAAGGAGTGCGGGCGCACGGCCGGCACTCCCGAACCTCCCAGCTGCGTACTCTGCGGTAACACGGGTCACCCCGCGAACTATCGCGGCTGTCCCCGCGCACCGCGCACGCAACGCCCCCGGCAGGCACGACAGGTGTCCAGGGCACCTGCGGCCGCCGCCCGCCCTCCGCCTCCACCTCTCATGTCCGTGGAGGCCTTCCCCGGCCTGCCGGGCGCCTCTCGCGCCCCGGTAGCGCCTGCGCCCATCACGCGCGCGCCACCTTCAGTCTGTTCGTCAGTGACCTACCTCAACTCCCGGGAGTGGAGGTAGGTTGTTATGCTGACGATACAGTTCTCTACGCTTCCGGATGGTTTCCGACACGAGTTAGGACATGCGTCGAAAAAGCCGTTAGCACACTCGGTGACTGGTTTCTTCGATGGCGTATAGCAGTAAATCCAGATAAAAGCGCCGCGATAATTTTCGACCCAAAATCAGACAAATACATGCGCAAACTCGCGCCTATAAAATTATACGGGTCAGTGATTCCCTGGGCCAACCAGGTTAAATACCTCGGAGTCACGTTGGATAGACGCCTCACGTTTAACCAACATACCAAAAGAGTCAGGAATAGGGCCGCTATGGTCTTGGGTCGGTTACACCCATTAATCGTTTATAAAAATAAGATGTCCTTAAGACACAAGCTGACTCTTTATAAAACTTGTATTCGCCCGATTTTGACATATAGTGCACCCGTTTTCGCACATATGTCTCAAGCTAACTTTCTGTCACTTCAACGTATCCAGAACCGTTTTCTACGTAAAGCCACCGGGGCTCCGCGATACGTCCGGAATAAGGATCTCCACAGGGACTTGGAGATACCTTCTATCTGGGCGTATGTAAAGTCACTCACCGACAGTTATTTTGATAGAGCCGAGAATCACTCTAGCCCGTTAGTGGTATCCGCCGCAAACTACAGAATCGTACCGAACGTATCGCGTCACAAAAGACGTCCGCGCCATATTTTTACCGATCCTCCCGACGATATAACGGCAGCGAACGATCAGTACCAGCCTGTCTCTCAAAACAGAGCGTGTTCACGCCCACGCCCGCGTAACCACAGATCACGCCGCCGTGGTCTGGGGGTAAATTTCGCTCCCGCACACCAGAGTAGGCCCCCCTCGGCAGCGGCTCAAGCCTAGGTTCGTTCCCTCGGTAGGGAGCCCTTGAGTGCGCTGCTCGCGCGCTACAGTGACACACCCATACATCACTGCAACAACATTACACACATCACCTCCACACACGTGCACGCTCACACGCTTACACATAAAGTGGATGGGTTTTTCTTTTCTTTCCCGTATCTAACTGTAATAGTTTAGAATCTTTTCCAATACAAAATACACATAGGAGTTGTTGAGATATGTATGCTTGGTACACATATATGTTTCAGCAACTCTTATTGGTATGAATAGTTTAGCTTTAACTTAGGTTAGCTTTGATAGGTCGCGAATTGCATGAACAGGCAACAGCCAAGCCGAGGTGTGCCGTGCACCCTTGAGCTGGTTGCCAAAACAAAAATCGGCTGAGTGCCTTAAGCGCTCGCCTCAGTAGTCCGGTGAAGCTGTTAAGACCTTGCCAGGTCAATAGCATAGTCAGTTCGAGAGGAAGTTACTGTAAGGCGAAGCTCTGCCCGGATAAATAGTTGCAGTGCCTTCAGAGTGTTTATTGCCATTCCTGACTGCATCGACTCTATACGTGATTAGTGTAATAATATATGTGAACGATGGTGACGTCTGAAATTGACTCCTCTCTGTGCGAACCACTAAATCCGAGTGTAACGTGTAATGTATTGGAAATTTATAAAGAAAGGTAAACCCGATCGAGTTTCTTGCCACTTCTTCTCGATGACTGGATTGTTTTTACGGTGTTTAATACTGCATAAACATAGTACTAGACAAGTACTATCGTTAATGATTAAACTTCTATAAACCAATAGACGGATAATAGTTGTATAGTTCCCAAAAATCATGATAGGATCGTTGATTACATTTTAACTACTCTTCTATTCGTAGAACCACTTAAAAAGATATAAAATAATACGTTTCTCATCATTGTAACAACCAAAAATGTTAGCGAAACAACCGAACTGTACATTACATCAATTGATGATGATTGACCGTCAATAAGGAAGTCGCTATCTATCGGCCATTCAGAAGGATTGACTGCAATAAAATACGAAATAAGAAAGCTTTGAACGTGAAGTTTATGGTACTAAATGAAATGTTACAGATAAAAATATGAATTAACACCAACAACTTTTGGTATCTAGTCGTTCTGTAGGTACGTTTTGTACGTGCTTTTATTAATTATGCGTTGAACCATGTTTGCCCTTAAGCACTACTTTTTATGTAATTGAATTGGCAAGCGATACAACCGATGATTCAATGGTCATTGTAGCCCATAGCTACAATTAAAATCTTAATAGAAATACAATTATATGTGAAGTCAGCCACTAGCCACTAGGATAGCTTGGTTATCCTGAAAAGAGAGTTAAAATCGCTAGTACATCATTGCATGATTACAGCTATACCCTTTCAACCAATGAGAGAAAAACTACTTTTCCGGCATAAAAAGAGATGCCAAATACAAAGTGCTGGTTCAATATTTCTATTTCACTATTGATTTTAGGAATTCCATGTTATTGTGACCTTAATATTACTAGTAAGAAGGTAACTTCATCTGTCTGTGTGTTTGTCACTTTTTACGACTAAATCTATCGCAATTAAGTTTTGCATTTAACTTGGAAAGGGACATCTTCATTCTCAAAGTACTAGTATTTTATATATATCACATTTTTGGTATATTTCTTATAATGAATTTGTATATTAGTCGTGACTTCTTATACGGTCTTTTATGGCAAATGCAGTATAGTTTATATACATTGTTTTCAATACAAGCACTGTTACTTCACGTCGGTTTTCTGCGAGAGGGTGGTACTACGCCAGGCGAGCCGATCCATTCATGCTGAAACCAGTAGTAGCTACAGCGTGGCTCTACCATCTACAGATGTTCAATTATTTTTGGTTTAGAACAGAGTTGTAAACACGATATATAAATAAAGAATATTATTATTTGCAAATTTCAATATATTTCGTTTAGTATAAAATGTACGTGTTTACTATAAAAATAATTCACAAAAAAGTGAATGTCACTTGATTTTAAACGGATAGTAAAGTGCGCATTTATATAGGTTACTAACTGATCTGCGCAACTTCGTCTGTATGAAATCGGTTACCTACCGGTTCCAGTTGTATTTCCAACCTTGAAAAATCTTTAAAAACATAGAACCCGATTACAGCGGCTTCCACCGTTTCCAATTCTGAAACCAAACAATTCCTTGAACTTACTCAAACAAATACCTATTTGGTTAAGTCAATGACTTGCGCATGTGTGGAAGAAATTTCGACGAGGCGGACGTAGCGCCATCTGTTATTCAGCAACATCAATAATTTTGTTTTATATGTAATACGAACGACCGTTGAATCATTTCGATATTGTTATTACGAAATTACTAAAAACGCGAATAAAAAATGAGAGGGTGGGGTTAGGAACGTGGAAATTTGGTGTTATAGGTATTTTTTGAAGGCAAAGAAAGAAACTACAAAAAAGAAAAATTGAAAAAAATATAGAAAGCAAAAATTCGGGTTAGGGGATACTCTAATCACCTACAGGTATAAAATATACTTTACGACCTATTCTCATACGGGAGGTATGATAATATACATTTAAAATCTCATAAAAATCGACCCAGCCGTTTCGGAGGAGTTCGAACACTAATACCGTGACACGAGATTTTTATATATTAGGTCTTTACCTATGAAATTGCCGTTTTGTATAAAAAAATTTAAATGAATTTTTTTCATGTATTTTTTATTTGTATTAATCGAAGTAATCACCCATGCAATCAATGCATCATGCCCTTCTTAAAGAAATCAGCTGGACGGGAGGCAACAAATTCTTCAAAGGCATTTTGTACTGCCTCACGGGTATTGAATTTTTTCCCGCCAAGGAGTTATCCAAATTCTGGAAAAAGTAGTAGTCTGTAGGCGCAAGGTCTGGTGAGTAGGTCGGATCACAGAGAACTTCCAACCTCAGTTCTTGCTACTTGGAGACCGTCTGCTGTGCAGTATGAGGTGACGCGTTGTCGTGCAGGAACAGCGGAAAAGAGCGATTGACCAATGCTGGTTGGAGGTGTGCCAGCTTCTCCAACATTGTGTTCAGTTCTTCACAGTACACATCTGCAGTAATGCTCACCCTGTTTAGTAAGCAGCTGTGATGAATCACACCGGCGCTAGACCACCAAACAGTGACAATCACTTTTCTAGGAGTAAATTTTCGTTTAGGGCATTATTTAGGTGCTGAACCAGGATACAACCAACTTGCTGAGCGCTTGCGGTTATCAAAGAGAATCCATTTTTCATCGCAGGTAACAAATGCGGTTCAAAATTCCTTAATTTGTGTGTCTTTTGAGCAGTGCAAGGCAAGTCTCGACGCGTACTTCGCGCTGGCGATTATTGAGTTCGTGGGGCACCCATTTGTCACGCTTTTTTACCTTGCCAATTTGACGCAAATGGACCAATATTGTTTTGACGCTAACGTCGAAAGCTACTGCTAATACGGCTGAATTGATTGTGTAGCATCAGCTTCCATAATCGCCTTTAATTCGTCATTGTCGACCAAAGTCTTCGGACGACCGCGAGGTTCATTTTTCAGGTCGGAATTCCCAGAACGGAAGCGAGCAAACCAATAACAGGTAGTACGTTGGTTTGTAGTGTTAGCTCCGTAAACGTCGTTGATGTTGCGTGTCGCTTGTGCCGTGTTGCTGCCACGACGGTACTCATATTCCATAATTACTCGAATTTTTAACGTACCCATGATGACAAAAAATATTGAAATGCGATGAAAATGTAACACTAATCAATAAACAAATGACTACTTTTGGAAAAAAAAATTCCATGTTTTTAAAATAAAATTAATTTGTAATTAGAATTCTTAGCCAAACAAAATTTTTTTTGGTTTGAAATGGCCAGTACCGCAGAACGGCAATTTCATAGGTGAAATACCTATTATTAGATTAGTTGAATGTTGTATTAATTTTATACAACAAGAATATATTTAGTAAATTGATATATCATAATTCTGGCTTTATAACATCGATTAAGATTAATATTGATAATTGATAAAAACGACAAGGTATTTGAATTTCGAAATCAGGTGACAGCAATCACCTTATAATCTCAACATGTAAGTAGACAGTAATGTATAAATAATATCATATATATTATTTAGCGCGTTAATGGTTATATGATTAACTAAAAAAATACACAATTTTGTAACATAAATGATCATAATCGTAGTACCAAATATACGTAAGCGCTAGTATTATTATAATGTTATTATGTAATGTTTTTATCGCAATATCTGATTGTGTTCTTCCTTTTTTTTATTTCAACGTTTTTCGCGTATTTTTTTACCATTGCGATTCTTATCAAACAAAAACTCTATCCGCCGTGATATATATGTGACTGATTAGACAGTAGCGTTATTTCTGGAGGAGACTCAGCACTCGATTCTCGTTGCAAATCAATTAAAAAATTGTTGCTTAATATTTTACTTCATTATCTAGAAAAATACAAAAATTATACACAATCCTCTACGCGTCTATGTTAAAGCACAGCGTCAATGACCGTCGGGTGACTTCACTTTCATTTGAAAGGGAATGTGGGACCGGCAGGAACAAAACTAAAGGATTTATTGCCCGTTTTACTATCGAAAGTTATTAACTCCGGGTCGCTCATTGTAGCACCCGTCATTACACTTAGGTTTATTATTTTATTTACACGTTTGTAGCTATACTTTTGAAAGTTTTAGAACAAATCTTAACTTCAGTTTTCTTGGTTGTTTATTAGTATTTGTTTTAATATTATTATTTTATGTGTTAAATGTGACCATGAAGTGTTGTATCCTAGAATACTGCGAGTGTCTAAACAGTCACCTTTTATATGTATGAACTCGAGAACGCCGTGTTAACTTAAAACTTTTAGTTCGTCTTTGATTTTGCAATACGCATACATAGGTATAGCCAAAAAGAGAATAACTATGAAATAAAGGTATTTCAATATATGAAACACGTTTATTTGTATTAATTACTAATTGCTCCCGCGAACTTCGTTTCGCCGTATTATGATTTTTTTCTCTTAGCCTACCTTTTTTGTAGATATGGAACATGTTTTGTAGATATGCTACTCCATAGAGACTGTACGTTTTTGCGGAATACAAATTGAGATTTTTAAAGCGATCTGCAGTAAAACGGTAAAATTACATACGTCAACTCAAAAATGAATAAAAAACATTATAATTACGGATGCGTTCAAGTTTGTTAATAGTAATTTGAAGTTGCGTTTACAATTACAGAAAAAGAAAACTGATATTTCGATTTTTCCGTGCAATTTTTTCAATTTTTCTCTCCATAAAACCTCATAGAACCTTCTTCAGAATTCAAGGAATAAATCAAATAAAAAATGACTCGAATTGGACCAGCCGTCTTCGAGTTTTGCGTTTAGCAACATATTTTGCGATTCATTTTTATTTACATAGATATAATTATGTTTATATGTGTTATATTTATATTTATTTTAACCTTAAAGTCTTCTTCTTGATACTGAGTTCACTACCAATCCGGTAGTAGTTTTGACGTTCATAGGCGCCTTCTAAGGGCCTAAATTGATAAAAGTACTTTTGATTGATTGAAAATTATTACATATAAAACCGATTTATTTACTCCAGGGTGGGTATTTATGACAGTTTTTCTTTCAGTTCCGACATGAAATTTTGTTAGATATGTTGAAAAAAATCCTTAAAAGTTACAGCATTCTATATTAATTTAAGTACTTTTCCTTAGCATTCATAGATTTTCCATTTAATATACAGGTAAACCATTATTTTTATTACTCAGCTCCATTTTATATTATTGTAATGTTCTTTGTCACGATTTACCGCAGAATAAAACAATCTACAAAAGTGCCCATTATGACGAGAGTGTAACTTGTACTGGTGAGTTGGTTGGGGTCATTGAAGTTGATTTTCCACCAGAATATAGCTTTTTTGCTATTCTAAATCTAAATAAAATAAAATGAAATTGGTCGACATAAAAAACATTCTAATATAGTTCATGTTAGACGATCGAGCAAAAAAGTTGTCTTCAAGTTATATTATATACTAGCATTTGCTCAAGTCTTTGTTTGCCTTAATCTAGATTTTGAAAATAAAATACAGCCTATTGTACTCGCTGATAATGCTGTTCTGTAGGTGAAAGAAATTTTAGATAGGTAGAATTTTTGGGGTGTAAGGGGTGTCAAATAACATCTAAGACTTGAGACATCCAAGCCAACCTCACCTGCACGTGGTGCACCCTGCTGAATAACGAACGAGGCAATGGCGAAAGCGGGGTGGTAGGGTTTTACAGCCTGACTGGGTCGCAACCACCACGTATATGGAGAAAAAGCCCGTCATAGTGATTCGCTTTTACGGATCGCGTTTCGGGGTCAGCCTGTTCATATTCAGCTTTTCGCAGGCCGGCATGACAGCGGCGACCGGCGATGGATAGTGTGTCACTCGGTGGTCGCCATTGTTTTTGGATTGTACTATGCTTACCATCAGGCACAGTGCAGTCATTTTGCCGTGCCACTATGAAAAAAAAAGATTCGGTTAAGTATTTTTGAGTTTATTCATTACAAATTAAAAATCAATTATTTTCTCTTTAAAATAGATTAAAAAAATATTTATTAAAAGTAAATAACTATCTTCCATGGCTTTGTTATACACAGGCGTACACTTACGTACAACGCTCAGACCGAGCAAGGATTAGACGATACAATATACAATGAGAAGACAGTGAATATAACACTGTATAATGTATTCCATCTCATTCTTTCATGGTGAAATCCTATGGACATTTATCTCTTTTTCATAAAGCTTTTACGTTTCATTCCATTTTAAATCACCACAGATCTAAAATAGTTTCCACTTCAAATGATTGGAAGAAATAAAACAAATTGGCAGTATAATTATAGTTTATTCAGTAAATAATTATAAATCCTTAAACACTAATACATTTCTATATTTGTAACATAACGCATGAAGTAATTTTATAATAACTTTCAAATATCAATGCACAACACTTTTTATAACATTAAATATTTACAGACGAGTCGATAGACTGATTTTCTCTAGTAATTATCTAAGTAATTGAAGTTTTAAGTCAAATAATGAAGATAACATAAAGATAGTTTAGTAGAGATGGGTATAATAATAGTTTAAAAAATATCAAAAAGCTTGTAAAAGTGTAACTATTTGAACAATTTGTGTTTCTTTTTGTAACCGAGTGGTGTAATGTTTGTTACTTCCTAGTAGGAAAGGACTATTATGATATATAGGTAAATTATGATAAACTTATTTTTAAGAGAATCTTTAAGTTTATTAAGATTTCAGAAATTCTTAATATGCGTCTGAATGAGAATATATAACTCTTATTTTCTTAATTGTCGTTAAGCGTTACAGATTACCTATGCGTTAAACGTAAGGTAGATATGTATATCTGTGTATGTGTTAGTATATATATCTGTCTCAGTCTGGTAGTACACAAAAATGAGTAAATTTATAGTTAAGTATCTTACGGGAACTCGTATAGTATATAGTTTATGAGCATATTTGTAAAATTTAATACATGTAAGCCATAGGAGTTACACTTCATCCGAGTGTACAAGCTGAAACGCATTGTTATTTTATTGTTTTTCTATGAGAACTTATATTTTTGATCAAGAAGTTAAAGTTCATTATTTTTACTATTATGAGTTTATTCTTATATTCTCATGAACTCTTTAATAAGATTCGGTAGATGAATTCTTTTGCTTTAATCCTCATAATAACTCAATATAATTTTTTGTTGTTAAAATATCTTATCAGATATCATAAAACGGTTGTTTATTTTCTTATCCTCCGTTTCCCATAAGGTCTTTTCTTACTTATGAGGATTTGCAGAAAACGAATGATGTACACTTATGATAAAATTCTTTCAAATGTCAGAAGTCGATTATTTTCGCATAATTTTTGTTTTGATGAGAATTTATGTGACCTTTTTTACAAAGTTACAACTTTGTTATTTATACTTTAGTATATAGTAAGGTTATATACTTACATTTTAAAATTATAGATACATAATTTTGACAATAAAGTACAAAAGTGAATATTATAAGTTAATAAAAAATATAATAACTCAATTCTTCATTATATGACTTCTATAATTATTATGCAAGTTTCTAGTAAATAGGTACATTTTAGGTTATGAACTACATGAGGAATCAAATATCGTTATTTTATATAGTAAATGCGTTTTAACACCTTTATTTTAACTCCTCAGTTACATAAAAAGTTATATTTAAGATAAACATGTTAATTATTATTGATAACATTAATTTAAAAAAAACATATTTAGTTAATATAATAAATTAATTGTCTAACGTAGTAAATTACATTTGTTTCGTAATAAGTTATATATTTTGAATATAAATAAAAAGGTATTAATTGTTTTGACTAGATCAAAATATCATATTGTATTACACGACTTAAAGGAATAAAAACGAAAAAAAACACTAATTGCAAAACAATTATTGGACTAATTACAGAGGAAAAATTGTACAAACATTTATATTATAAGAGTCTTTAGTCGTAGCCGTTTGAGTTTATTCACGCATAGCAATATTCCTGTAACGCCAATATAATATCTGGGATCGTGACGTATCCATTTGAATCGAAATTAATATTAACTCTACGTCGATTTACACGACTTCTAATATGCGTTTTGCCGTACTCTTGTAAATGAGTATCGCTTGGTACGGTGTCGGTGTCATGCGTATCGGCGTAGTTTATTTGATCGGCGTAGTGTATTTGGTTGGCGTGTCGTATTTGGTCAGCGTATTGTTTCGATTGCGTGTAGTGGTTGTTGCCTCGGATGATAGGGTGGGTGTGGTCGTTGAGTCTACCGGCCGAGGCCGGTCCACAGCAGCTCAGGGTCGTGGTGATTGGCGCCCGGGTATTCAACCTCCGCCTCCAAGGGAGATCTGCGGTTGTAAGATCTACATACAACGGTATTTAGACAATATTTTATAATATACAGTGATTTTATACACTTAACAGTAACAGTTTGAAAAATGATGGATCAAAGCTCGATGGAGAACATGGCATTTCAAACGATAGCATGGTGTTAATCAGGGGCGTAGCTACCGCCGTATTTGCCGTATCAATTATACGGGGCCCCCGGGCCACGGGGGCCACCAAAGTGTGTAAGGAAAAAGAATAAAAACTTTCTAATTTATTTTATTATACAAATGACAAAATTCTATAAAGCAATTCCTTTTTTTCCCGCCTTAAGCGTGCGTTCAAAAGTTGGCAACACTCTACATCGTTATGGCGGGCTGCGAGACTTCCCCGTTTTACTTACTTCATCTTCAACTCAGCGGGGAATCCCCGGGAATCCTTCACCGATATCGCGATGTACGTGTACGTTGTTGTACTTTGCATTGGATGTTAAACCACGGAGTGCAGTGCACTGTTTATTTACGCGCTTTATATAAATGTGCATTACATTGTAATTCAGTACAAACAATATTATTCTTCTGGTTTAGCAGTATTAGTAGCGATTTGTAAAAGAAATGAGTGAAAGGAAAAGAGATTATCCTAGCGGCGCTAAGAAAAGAAAAATTAAACAGAAAAGGGACGAGGTTATAAAAAAAGTGCCCAAAATTTCTTCATTTTTTCAGAGACAAGATACTGTGAGTGACTTAGATTGGAAAGGTAAGTACTACCCAACCCATTTATTAGGGGCCCGTAGTGATAAACTCCGTCCATCTGTCCGTCACAAAAAGTTGTCTCCCCCCTCGATTTTCACAATTATACTGTTTTTAGGGTTCCGTGCCTTGATAAAAAAAAAACAAAATTCTAACTTATCTATAGGATCGATTTGTTTTGTTGTTTGTCTATCAGTCCGTATCGTATCGTTAATTGCGTGTTGAGAACTTCAGATGTGCAGACTCTCTTTCGGGTTCTCGTTTTGTATGGCCACTACACTACGCGCTGCGTTTAAATAGCACGCAGGTGTATAGTAATGCACGGACGGGCTGCAGGTGATTTTGTATCTACTAATAGGTACGAGCACAATCCGCGTAGAGTCTGTGTGCGTCTGAACTGAACACTCTCTAACTGTGACCCTTAGTAACGTTATTTATTTATATATAACTCTTTTTAGTTTAGTATCAAAGCATTCGTATTTATTTTTTAACAATTACTCGTTTATTTTTAGATTCTTCTGAAGCATGTTCTTCGTCACATATCCATCCGGAAATAGAAGAAAGCCAAGCACATACTTTATCGGATGTCCATCCAGAAATCGAGGAACCCCAAGTCAACGATTCTGATATATCTGCAGATTGTAATATAATTTCATCAGATAGAGGAAATTTTGGTGACAATTTAACTGAATGCGAACGAAAAATAATTTTTAAATTGGGTCCATTTAAACCACAAGGACCATTTCCAAAAGTTTCAGAAAATAACCGACCTTTTTCGGCTTATTATTATTCATATTTCAATCAGGCAGGCATAAAAATTATAAGACCATGGTTATGTTATTCTAACGTTTTAAACAAACCGTACTGTCACTTCTGTTGGTTATTAGCAGATCGTCAAAACAAATCGTACTCCTCTGCTTGGGTTAACGGTGTTTCGGTTAGAAGCAATTTCACACAAACTATTCTTGACCATGAAAAGTCACAGCAGCATATTAGTGCCTCACTCTCTTATAATAATTGGTTGCAAGGAAATACCATCGATACTCTATTGAAAAGTGAAATCGATAGTAAAATTACATTCTGGAGAGATGTACTGCATCGTATAATTAATGTTATAATTACTTTAGTATCTTGTAATCTACCTTTGAGGGGGCATGATTCTGATTCTGGCAATTTTATGGCAATTTCACGTCTGCTATCTAACTATGATGCCACTTTAAAAGAACTTCTTCTAAAACCGAAAGGTGAAATAAATTATTTAAGCCCTACGATTCAAAACGAAATTATTAGTTTGCTTGGTACCACCGTTAGGAACAATATTATCTCAGAAATTAAAAAAGCTCCATTTCTGACAATAATTCTGGATACAACACAAGACTTGTTAAAAATTGACCAACTATCTGTAGTTTTTCGATATATCTCGGTTACAGAAAATGATGATAATGTGCCTAAAGAAATAAAAATCTGTGAGTCCTTTTTAGGATTTATAGCAGTAACCGATTGCAGTGCTGCAGTTCTGAAAACTGTCATTTTAAATTTGACTAAAGAATATGGAATTGATTTGACTAAATGTAGAGGACAGGGATACGATGGAGCAAATGTTATGTCGGGTGTGTATGGAGGATTACAAACCCTAATAAAAGAGCATGCTCCAAATGCCGATTATGTTCATTGTGCTGCGCACGCTTTAAACTTGGTTTTGAACGATGCTGCGAGACATGTTCGTGAAGTATCGACTTTTTTCGATAATTTAGAAAAAATATATACTTTTTTTGGCAATAGTATAAAACGCTGGGCTATGCTAAGTGACGATTCATCTGAAAAATATTTGATTACCCTTAAAAAGGTATGTCCTACCAGATGGTCTTCTAGGAACGACGCTTTATTAGCAGTAAAGAAATTTTTTTTACTAATCATGAAAACTTTGTACCAACTAAATTTAATTTCAAATAAAAAAGATGAACGTGAAGAATGTAAAAGTATAATTAATATTTTAGAGAGTTTTGATTTCTTAGTGCTCGTTACATTTTTTTCTTCACTATTTGAAATTATTAATCCTGTTTCTAAAGCTCTACAGCATGAAAATAATGACTTACAGAAATCTAGTATTTTATTAAGTAATCTTTTAAATAGACTGTGCCAATTAAGAAATCAGAATTCATTTAATAGTTTGCTAAATGAATCCAAAGATTTAGCAAAAGAGTGGGGGGTAACAACTGTTTTTAAAAACAGTAGGCGAAAGATAACGAAGCGTTTTTTTGATGAGTTATCACAAGATGAGAGAATTTCCGACCCGGAATCCTATTTCAAAGTCAATGTATACTATTGCTGCTTAGATATATTAATTTCTCAAACTAAAGAAAGATTTCAGAGCCTTTGCAACCTGAGTAGTATATTCGAAATATTACAACCGGAGAAACTCCTATCTTCTTCAAGCGAAGAGATATTAAACGCTTCCGGAAAACTGTCTGCTAAATACAGTAAAGACATCTCACTTAATCTTTGTGACCAATTAAAGGCTCTAAAAACATGCTTAAATTCTGAAATTAAAAAAATTTATTCCATTAAAGAACTCATTGAATTATTGCTAGTAAAATTCAATAGTCTTGCATCCAGTTTTCCCGAGGTAATCACAGCATGCTTTTTATTCTTGACCCTTCCAGTTACAACCGCAACGGCAGAAAGAATTTTTCAAAATTAAAACTAATAAAAAATTACTTAAGAACTTCGATGGGACAAGAACGGCTGTCAGACATCTCACTATTGTCCATAGAGGCAGAAACTTTAGAAAAACTAAAATCATCATCAGCCATAAATGATTTAATAAATCAGTTTGCCGAAAAAAAGGCAAGGAGAGTGAATATTTAAAATTCGATTTTTATTTGTAAAATGGGTAAATTATGTGATAAATAAATATTTCTTCTCACAATATTTTTTTTTTTTGTGAAAAATCTTTACCTCCATATAAGGGCCTCCAAAAAAATTTTTATACGGGGCCCCGACAAGGCACGCTACGCCACTGGTGTTAATTAATGAATTTTATAATGCTCGCATAGATAGCTGGCACTTTTAAGTTTGAAAATTTTCAGATAAACCCATATAGGTGTTAGGTTTCGACAGTTGCGATTGTGAGCCAATACTTCTACGCTTAGCGTATGTTCGGGCATAAATTAGTTGTAGTCCAAATTTTTTTTTATTTGATTATTTTTTATTTATGTATAGGTACATCCAATCAATTTATGCTCGAACAGCTTGTTACTGTCTTATCCCACATCGTCAATTGAGTGGGAATTTCAACAATTCAAACTCAGCTAAATCCAATTTTATCCGTTCAAATCTTATGTTATTTTTGGAGGCATTTTTGAACGATACGGCAAAATTAGATCTGCGTTCTCGGTGTATAAAAATTGGAAATCTTAAAAAAGTTAAACACGTTTGAATGTTACGACACAATTTAACATCAGGTGAGATTTGGGCCTAACAAGGAATATCTAAAATAATAAAAAATAAACATTGGATAATCAGTACATCATTCGACCGACTGTGTTTGCTTTTAAATTTTAAAGTAAACATTAGATACACACCTTCCATTAGTTGGTCTCAGAGGGCGAAGTGCGTGGAGTCTCCTAAAACCACCGCCGCTCCCACCTCCTAAATATGAAAGTAAAAAATAGCAATTTCATAAATTTGTCTTTTAAAAGTAAACTAATTAAGTTTAAATCGACTATCTATTACAATAATGAATTATGAAAAATGCTCGCGGAAGTGTGGACTTTTCTATTAATATTGTTGTCGGGTAGTATACTGTTGGAAATAAATGAAATGTCGGGTAGTTATACTGCGACTGCGTTTATAAGGGCGGCGCTTGCAGTGTTGACTCAGTCTTTTGGGTGGTCGTCGTAACGTCCAGTAACTCTATCCGAACTCGTGTCGGTTATATAAAAAGTTATTCGTTGTTATAATGTGTTCTTAACAGCTTATAATCTAAATTGGCCAGTTTCTTTTTATTTTATTTTTTAGTTTTCTATTTCTAATAATATAATGATTTAGGCGAATGCGAGTTATTACGCTGTCACGTCTTAACTACTCCACCAATTACCCTGAAATTTTGCATACATCTTTTCAGAGGTACATTAAATTCTCATTCATAATCCATCCTGAATAAATGTACTGTTCCCGATGGATATATTAAATCTACCTTAACGCGAGCGAAGACGCGAGCAAAAACTAGTAATTAATAAATACATAAAACCCAATATTTACATTACATATAGTCTATACAAAAACCAGCGTTAAACGCATCTTTGACTTATTAATGATGAACATCTGTGGATCAAATTTGTTATATTCGTGAAATGAAAAATGAATTGTTGTAGGTAATATTTGTACACCGGATATTGAGAATGGAAAACACGCCGGTAGTACATCCGCGGTAATTGCGTACACGGTCTGTTCTGTGTTTCGAACGACGCTACATTTCATTTCAAATTTTGTTTTAATATATATCTATACTAATATTATAAAGAGGTAAAGTTTGTAGCTGTTAGTTGAGGTTGTAGGGGGTAATATATGGATCTACTAAACTGCGTTTGAAAATTCTTTTACCAATAGAAGTCCACGTTATTTATGAGTGTCATAGGTTATTTATTAACCTGAACAATTAAAAGACTTTTAGGTGGTATTCGGATTTGCAAAGTAAGTCGCAGAAAAAAACGGTCAAACAAAAACATTTTTACGAACGCTGCCTAAACGAGATGAGAGATATATGATTGAGTTCCAGAGAAAAGATGTAGAACTAGATAATGCGTACAACAAAGTCACCGACAGCATATGTCTATCTTTTATATTTGAGTCACAAAAAGTAGTTTTTTTATAAATGTTTACAGCCCAGCGAAGTGGGCACGGGTCAGCTTGTACATAAGTAAAGTTGTAGTGTCTTTTTGTAATGTCAAAAAAATCTTATTATTAAATGGCTATAAAGTATGTACGGTACTTTTTTATACTTGGAGGCTTTAGCGTTTAACCACAATATCATCCGATTTTAAATTACGATTGGGTCTAAGGTGGTAACGCGCTAAGGGAAAGCTATACTCCCAAGTGCAGCTGCTATAACACACTAACGTTGGCAAACAAACATGTGGGTCACCTGCTGTTAAGTGATCGCCACCGTCCATGGACACTAACAACACCAGAGGAGTCGCAAGTGCGTTGCCACCCTTTAGGGGGAAAGGTTAGTGGAGGAAGAGGGAGAGGAGAGAGGAAGAGGGAGAGGAGAGAGGAGAGGGGAAGGGAGGTGGGCCTCCGGCGCTTTCACTGTCCGAACGAAACGCAACAATGCAAGCACTGTTACTTCACGTCAATTTTCTGTGAGAGGGTGGTACTGCCCCGGACGAGCCGACCCATTCATGCTGAAACCAGTAATAGTTTCAGCGTGGCTCTACCACCAAAACTAGCTAATGTTATAATAATTAAATTTACGCTACTTTTATTTTAATAATAAAATAGGATTCCGCGTAAATATAATAACATAAAGAAACATGTAAAAAACCATGTGCGTCCAACGCGCACCTTTAAAGTGATCTAAAGTTTTTTTTTTGTTCAATTCCACGCGGTCGAATTCGTGGGTGCTAGTGATATAGTAAATCTATTAAATAATGTAAAATAATATTATTTATATTGAATTACTCTTTCAATGAGAATAAAATTTGCATCGACTTTTCGGCTTGATCCAGCCACAATTTACAAATCCTGATTTTTTTAGGCTTTTCGAGAAAGTAATATACAAAATCTGTTGATCCACGACAATGGATGGACGAGCAACGCCGGGCTGTTCGCGGTAAATGCTCAGCTTTTAATGAAAAATATCCGGCTTAATATAGCGCCGAGTCTGGGTTTTCTATTTTAGCACCTTGCAACCCTATATGCTTTGTTTTTTATTCATGTACCGTATAATAATTGGCTAATGTAACACTTGACGTGGTTTAAAACATATAGCAGAACGGAATATATCTTAACTCTGAATGTAGGCATTTGCTTCATAACAATGCTTAGTACAAAATATACTATAGGTATATGATTAAAATTATCAATTGTAAGACATGACATCAAAGCCACAGTGTTTTGTACAAAATTAGATCTTTAAATTTCACTGATCGAATACCTATTTTTTCTAATAATACAACGATTGCCATTTGTTTTTATTCTCAAGTACCAACAAAAGACATTATACGCTACACAAAATCTTCAACAGCATAGTGACGAATCGGAAGCGACAATAATACGTCCTTAACGAATCTAATTGACACAAACGTTGCGTCGAGTTCAGTGGTTGTATTAAAGGTCAATTCACACGCGTTTGTATGCTTATTAAAGTTTATTAGTCATTCCTGAGGCGAGAGAGAGTGTGACTGTAGCTTTTAAATGACTATATGCTTACGCCAGTGCCTTGAGGGTGATAGAATTGTTGTGTGGCATTTTAATACCCGACTAATTAGCTGAAATCTGTTGACAAGTGTGCAATTGTATTCCAGCAGTATTTTACCATTCTATTGCGACATGGCTATAGTAAATCAGGTGTCAAACAACCCATAGTGATCGCTTAAATATATTATAGTATTACGAGATATGAGATTGTGGTCAGCCGTTAAAACATATACGGTCTTATTACAACAACAAAAATGAACACGGGAATAATATGAGTTTTACTAAGCAGTGCCTAAAATTTAAAATCTAGTTGATGTCTTGTTTAAAATATTTTATTACAAAAGCGTGTCCAAGCGGTGTCTAGCTAAACATCTGATTTATGTTTTTTATGCAAGCAACTCTGAATAGTATTCGTTAATTCCGATTTCATTATTCAAACACGTTCCATTACATACAAATATTTTGCAAACAATTTTAATTAATGAACAAAAATATTGTTCATATTGTCATTTAGAAAATTTACTTATTATACGTTAAATTGTTTATCATTATTATAATATTTTAGTTAATAGAAAATGATATATAAAATAAACAATTTAAAAGCGTGTAATGGAACAACAGTATAATGACATATTAAATACGTTGGCAGATGTCAATAATGTCAAATAGTAGTAGTTATGATTTACTTATGAATGTCTACAATAGTTTAATTTATTTACTTTTTCCAAATTAATTATATCCGCGAAAGCCACAATTTACCATGAAACTTCTTTTGCCGGCAAATAGAGATACAGTTAATTACAACAATAGACATGTCAACTTAGACATGTGTTAGAGAATATTTAAATTAAAATAATATCATTCTGTAAGCAAGGGTAAGACACTCTTTTGTGATTAAACTTTTTTTAAGTACGAGTTCAATGCGTATTTAACTTTTTTGTAATAGCACGCACAAAGTACACAATGTGGACTCATGCTCTTGCTAGAGTGTTCCTTTCCTTTTATATACGATCTAACGAGACGTAAAGAGATATTTCTGCAGGACAACATGATAACGATGACTGCCGATGAGTTTATCGCTGTTAACCGCCGTAATTTCTGGACCGTGTCATAGTTTTGAATGCCTGATGAAAACATGGTATTAAACCGGACACAATGACTCTCTTTAGGTTCGTTTGTAGGCTAAAGTTTTCGTATTTTGCGATCTGCCATCGTAGATCTATTTGGCGAGAGGCTTGATGTGTTCGTGGTCATCTTTATCTTTATAATGCATCACTCACCATTAGGTGCAGTGTTGCCACTACACCGTGCAACCAAACAAAAATATATAGATGATGCTTATCCATAATGAGACGAAAACTCAATATATTTTCAGAAAATAGAGTTACGTTGATAGAGGACTTTGTAAAAACTTAATCATATTATAAGTATATATTCAAAAGAGATGAAAGTAACCAAATATTTAAAAAAAAACACGCCCACCTTTACCATTAGCATCACTTAGTAAATTGTACACTCCATAGCCAATATATACGAATTCGGTGAAACTCTGTACGTCGCATCTATCCAGATATGTAATCAAGTAAAAAAATCATAGATACATGACCTCCCAAAGATTAATAATATAAAAATGAAAGACCACATTTTCTAATGACTTTCTTCCTAGTTATAAAATTATTCGAATAACCAGCATTTATAATATTTGTAATATTTGATTCAATACTATAGTATTGAGGTAGTCCGGTGAAGCTGTGAAGACCCTGCAGGGTCAATAGCGTAATCAGTTCGAGAAAAAAAAAATTAATAGTATTGAATCAAATATTACAAATATTATAAATGCTTTACGCTATTGACCCTGCAGGGTCTTCACAGCTTCACCGGACTACCTCAATACTCTTAACGTATAATCTATACGTATAAATAACATTGAAGTGTTATTTATTTAAGCCAATCATTGAAACGACTGAATTAGTTTCAACGAAACTGCTATCGAGAAATAGAGAACTTTTAAGAGTATCGTTTAGGTGACTTATCATTACGCTTTGCCATAAGGCCCAAGCAGTAATGACGAAATTTGACAGAAGTAACTTCAATTCGATAAAAGGGTATAAATCTTTTTCACCAGTAAGTAATAATTACATAGTTACAAAAAAAAGGTGATAAATATGATCAAGCAGTTCTCATGACATAGGAAAACCATTTCTAAGAGAACCTGCTTGTTATATATAAAGGATCATTAGCTATTAACTAATGTGGTTTTTAATGCAGAATAGAGACCAAAGAGAGATAGAAACTGTGCAAAATTCGACTGTCAAAGTTCAAACATTAGGTCTATTTCTATGGCAGAGCATCAATGTTGGCGCTGTCATGTTCATGACAGCAGGGTACAGTCAGCAACTGGTATATAGTACTTCAACTTAATTTAAAAAATACTAATCTAGAAATCTTAAAAAAGTTAAACACGTTTGAATGTTACGACACAATTTAACATCAGGTGAGATTTGGGCCTAACAAGGAATATCTAAAATAATAAAAAATAAACATTGGATAATCAGTACATCATTCGACCGACTGTGTTTGCTTTTAAATTTTAAAGTAAACATTAGATACACACCTTCCATTAGTTGGTCTCAGAGGGCGAAGTGCGTGGAGTCTCCTAAAACCACCGCCGCTCCCACCTCCTAAATATGAAAGTAAAAAATAGCAATTTCATAAATTTGTCTTTTAAAAGTAAACTAATTAAGTTTAAATCGACTATCTATTACAATAATGAATTATGAAAAATGCTCGCGGAAGTGTGGACTTTTCTATTAATATTGTTGTCGGGTAGTATACTGTTGGAAATAAATGAAATGTCGGGTAGTTATACTGCGACTGCGTTTATAAGGGCGGCGCTTGCAGTGTTGACTCAGTCTTTTGGGTGGTCGTCGTAACGTCCAGTAACTCTATCCGAACTCGTGTCGGTTATATAAAAAGTTATTCGTTGTTATAATGTGTTCTTAACAGCTTATAATCTAAATTGGCCAGTTTCTTTTTATTTTATTTTTTAGTTTTCTATTTCTAATAATATAATGATTTAGGCGAATGCGAGTTATTACGCTGTCACGTCTTAACTACTCCACCAATTACCCTGAAATTTTGCATACATCTTTTCAGAGGTACATTAAATTCTCATTCATAATCCATCCTGAATAAATGTACTGTTCCCGATGGATATATTAAATCTACCTTAACGCGAGCGAAGACGCGAGCAAAAACTAGTAATTAATAAATACATAAAACCCAATATTTACATTACATATAGTCTATACAAAAACCAGCGTTAAACGCATCTTTGACTTATTAATGATGAACATCTGTGGATCAAATTTGTTATATTCGTGAAATGAAAAATGAATTGTTGTAGGTAATATTTGTACACCGGATATTGAGAATGGAAAACACGCCGGTAGTACATCCGCGGTAATTGCGTACACGGTCTGTTCTGTGTTTCGAACGACGCTACATTTCATTTCAAATTTTGTTTTAATATATATCTATACTAATATTATAAAGAGGTAAAGTTTGTAGCTGTTAGTTGAGGTTGTAGGGGGTAATATATGGATCTACTAAACTGCGTTTGAAAATTCTTTTACCAATAGAAGTCCACGTTATTTATGAGTGTCATAGGTTATTTATTAACCTGAACAATTAAAAGACTTTTAGGTGGTATTCGGATTTGCAAAGTAAGTCGCAGAAAAAAACGGTCAAACAAAAACATTTTTACGAACGCTGCCTAAACGAGATGAGAGATATATGATTGAGTTCCAGAGAAAAGATGTAGAACTAGATAATGCGTACAACAAAGTCACCGACAGCATATGTCTATCTTTTATATTTGAGTCACAAAAAGTAGTTTTTTTATAAATGTTTACAGCCCAGCGAAGTGGGCACGGGTCAGCTTGTACATAAGTAAAGTTGTAGTGTCTTTTTGTAATGTCAAAAAAATCTTATTATTAAATGGCTATAAAGTATGTACGGTACTTTTTTATACTTGGAGGCTTTAGCGTTTAACCACAATATCATCCGATTTTAAATTACGATTGGGTCTAAGGTGGTAACGCGCTAAGGGAAAGCTATACTCCCAAGTGCAGCTGCTATAACACACTAACGTTGGCAAACAAACATGTGGGTCACCTGCTGTTAAGTGATCGCCACCGTCCATGGACACTAACAACACCAGAGGAGTCGCAAGTGCGTTGCCACCCTTTAGGGGGAAAGGTTAGTGGAGGAAGAGGGAGAGGAGAGAGGAAGAGGGAGAGGAGAGAGGAGAGGGGAAGGGAGGTGGGCCTCCGGCGCTTTCACTGTCCGAACGAAACGCAACAATGCAAGCACTGTTACTTCACGTCAATTTTCTGTGAGAGGGTGGTACTGCCCCGGACGAGCCGACCCATTCATGCTGAAACCAGTAATAGTTTCAGCGTGGCTCTACCACCAAAACTAGCTAATGTTATAATAATTAAATTTACGCTACTTTTATTTTAATAATAAAATAGGATTCCGCGTAAATATAATAACATAAAGAAACATGTAAAAAACCATGTGCGTCCAACGCGCACCTTTAAAGTGATCTAAAGTTTTTTTTTTGTTCAATTCCACGCGGTCGAATTCGTGGGTGCTAGTGATATAGTAAATCTATTAAATAATGTAAAATAATATTATTTATATTGAATTACTCTTTCAATGAGAATAAAATTTGCATCGACTTTTCGGCTTGATCCAGCCACAATTTACAAATCCTGATTTTTTTAGGCTTTTCGAGAAAGTAATATACAAAATCTGTTGATCCACGACAATGGATGGACGAGCAACGCCGGGCTGTTCGCGGTAAATGCTCAGCTTTTAATGAAAAATATCCGGCTTAATATAGCGCCGAGTCTGGGTTTTCTATTTTAGCACCTTGCAACCCTATATGCTTTGTTTTTTATTCATGTACCGTATAATAATTGGCTAATGTAACACTTGACGTGGTTTAAAACATATAGCAGAACGGAATATATCTTAACTCTGAATGTAGGCATTTGCTTCATAACAATGCTTAGTACAAAATATACTATAGGTATATGATTAAAATTATCAATTGTAAGACATGACATCAAAGCCACAGTGTTTTGTACAAAATTAGATCTTTAAATTTCACTGATCGAATACCTATTTTTTCTAATAATACAACGATTGCCATTTGTTTTTATTCTCAAGTACCAACAAAAGACATTATACGCTACACAAAATCTTCAACAGCATAGTGACGAATCGGAAGCGACAATAATACGTCCTTAACGAATCTAATTGACACAAACGTTGCGTCGAGTTCAGTGGTTGTATTAAAGGTCAATTCACACGCGTTTGTATGCTTATTAAAGTTTATTAGTCATTCCTGAGGCGAGAGAGAGTGTGACTGTAGCTTTTAAATGACTATATGCTTACGCCAGTGCCTTGAGGGTGATAGAATTGTTGTGTGGCATTTTAATACCCGACTAATTAGCTGAAATCTGTTGACAAGTGTGCAATTGTATTCCAGCAGTATTTTACCATTCTATTGCGACATGGCTATAGTAAATCAGGTGTCAAACAACCCATAGTGATCGCTTAAATATATTATAGTATTACGAGATATGAGATTGTGGTCAGCCGTTAAAACATATACGGTCTTATTACAACAACAAAAATGAACACGGGAATAATATGAGTTTTACTAAGCAGTGCCTAAAATTTAAAATCTAGTTGATGTCTTGTTTAAAATATTTTATTACAAAAGCGTGTCCAAGCGGTGTCTAGCTAAACATCTGATTTATGTTTTTTATGCAAGCAACTCTGAATAGTATTCGTTAATTCCGATTTCATTATTCAAACACGTTCCATTACATACAAATATTTTGCAAACAATTTTAATTAATGAACAAAAATATTGTTCATATTGTCATTTAGAAAATTTACTTATTATACGTTAAATTGTTTATCATTATTATAATATTTTAGTTAATAGAAAATGATATATAAAATAAACAATTTAAAAGCGTGTAATGGAACAACAGTATAATGACATATTAAATACGTTGGCAGATGTCAATAATGTCAAATAGTAGTAGTTATGATTTACTTATGAATGTCTACAATAGTTTAATTTATTTACTTTTTCCAAATTAATTATATCCGCGAAAGCCACAATTTACCATGAAACTTCTTTTGCCGGCAAATAGAGATACAGTTAATTACAACAATAGACATGTCAACTTAGACATGTGTTAGAGAATATTTAAATTAAAATAATATCATTCTGTAAGCAAGGGTAAGACACTCTTTTGTGATTAAACTTTTTTTAAGTACGAGTTCAATGCGTATTTAACTTTTTTGTAATAGCACGCACAAAGTACACAATGTGGACTCATGCTCTTGCTAGAGTGTTCCTTTCCTTTTATATACGATCTAACGAGACGTAAAGAGATATTTCTGCAGGACAACATGATAACGATGACTGCCGATGAGTTTATCGCTGTTAACCGCCGTAATTTCTGGACCGTGTCATAGTTTTGAATGCCTGATGAAAACATGGTATTAAACCGGACACAATGACTCTCTTTAGGTTCGTTTGTAGGCTAAAGTTTTCGTATTTTGCGATCTGCCATCGTAGATCTATTTGGCGAGAGGCTTGATGTGTTCGTGGTCATCTTTATCTTTATAATGCATCACTCACCATTAGGTGCAGTGTTGCCACTACACCGTGCAACCAAACAAAAATATATAGATGATGCTTATCCATAATGAGACGAAAACTCAATATATTTTCAGAAAATAGAGTTACGTTGATAGAGGACTTTGTAAAAACTTAATCATATTATAAGTATATATTCAAAAGAGATGAAAGTAACCAAATATTTAAAAAAAAACACGCCCACCTTTACCATTAGCATCACTTAGTAAATTGTACACTCCATAGCCAATATATACGAATTCGGTGAAACTCTGTACGTCGCATCTATCCAGATATGTAATCAAGTAAAAAAATCATAGATACATGACCTCCCAAAGATTAATAATATAAAAATGAAAGACCACATTTTCTAATGACTTTCTTCCTAGTTATAAAATTATTCGAATAACCAGCATTTATAATATTTGTAATATTTGATTCAATACTATTAATTTTTTTTTTCTCGAACTGATTACGCTATTGACCCTGCAGGGTCTTCACAGCTTCACCGGACTACCTCAATACTCTTAACGTATAATCTATACGTATAAATAACATTGAAGTGTTATTTATTTAAGCCAATCATTGAAACGACTGAATTAGTTTCAACGAAACTGCTATCGAGAAATAGAGAACTTTTAAGAGTATCGTTTAGGTGACTTATCATTACGCTTTGCCATAAGGCCCAAGCAGTAATGACGAAATTTGACAGAAGTAACTTCAATTCGATAAAAGGGTATAAATCTTTTTCACCAGTAAGTAATAATTACATAGTTACAAAAAAAAGGTGATAAATATGATCAAGCAGTTCTCATGACATAGGAAAACCATTTCTAAGAGAACCTGCTTGTTATATATAAAGGATCATTAGCTATTAACTAATGTGGTTTTTAATGCAGAATAGAGACCAAAGAGAGATAGAAACTGTGCAAAATTCGACTGTCAAAGTTCAAACATTAGGTCTATTTCTATGGCAGAGCATCAATGTTGGCGCTGTCATGTTCATGACAGCAGGGTACAGTCAGCAACTGGTATATAGTACTTCAACTTAATTTAAAAAATACTAATCTAACACAACCGGCTTTAGGACTCCGGTTTTTCTTAAGTATGTCATGCATAAGTCTAGGCTGCATTGGCCATTTAACAGGACTGCATGCTCATTGCCTGTCTAAGGTAATTATTAAGATCTGACTACGGTACTCCTTACTCTTCTCTGGTACAAGGACATGGACTCAACTCGCGCGGGCCTCACAAGTTTAGTCATATACTAGCCAAATGTTCTCAGACAAATACCAATAAGCGAAAATAATAGTCCTTACTTTATTTGTCTTTAACACTCACTATATGGATATTTGTCTGAGCATTTCGTGTGTATCATTCTAATCATACTGTTGCATACCATTAGAGTATTTGCTGGAATTTTTCTATGAAGGTATTTTTAGGCAGCTCCAGTTAAAACTCGAGCCCTCATTTAAGTTAGACATTACTAAACAGCGAACTCTATATAGAGCCCCCAATTGTAAATACTGGATACCGCCCTGCGTCCGTATTAAGGAAAAATACACTCTGTAATTGATATTTTGGCGTATAAAGACGATCTCAAGATAAACAAGTTGTTTACGTAAAACGAAAAAACGGTGAAAACATCTATGACGTGTGCATACGTCTGTGTTTTGGTAGAAATGTTTGTTACACTTATAAAAAGCGGAGATATAAACAAAGGCGCAAAAGTACAGATTATCTTAGATTGCTGAAAGAAAAAAAGTATGTGTTTTCTTATGTACACGCGTTAGAAATTATATTTTTTTGCCGTAACAAGATAAAAATCTTTTCAAAAATTTTGTCTTTCGCCTTATTCTACGTTTGTAGATAAAACAAAACTGACAATAAAAAAAATGTATTTGAAAGAAAGAAAGAAAGGAAGACTTTATTGTTGGAACAACCATACAATTAAATTAAATTACACAAACTAATTAGACATAAAAAAAAAATACATTTTAAAAATGAAAAAATAGATGTCCAACAATTGACGGACCCATTCAGCAAAAATCTGCAATACTGTAAGTAGTACTGCAGCGCTGATTTTCGATGGGAGCCTATATATGATGATAAACGGACGTTAAAGTTAGTACAAAATTTGAGACGAACAAACAAGTTCCTTTGTTATAAAAGAACAGGGGTCTACACACGATAGAAGTTAAACTTTTGTTTTACAGGAAAACATTTTAATTAAAACAACAGAAAGCCAACGTACCAGGAGATGTTCCCAAGCGATCACTCGTCTGACCGCGACTGACATAGCTTAACTTCGGTGACCCGGTGTTTTACAACATAACTTCGTTGACCGGACAAGAACCGGTGTTTTATAACACTCTACTCGACACAGTGTTCACCCCCAAAACTTTTTGTCACACAAAAAGGTTGTCGATCAGAATTTCAAAGAACTCTCATAAGAAGTTTTATTTAAAAAAAATAAGCGTTTTATATATTTTTGAAATAGGAAATAAGCAAAAAGTATCGAAATAGTAATTTTATTTGATATTTATTTTATATTATAACTTGTCGTAGGTTAAGATTCGTGTTTATAAAAAAACAACCTCAAACTATATTAGAAAAATACCTCTATTATTTTTTACGAGCGAAGGGTGAGCTGGGATTATTAAGATTCCGTCCACTCTTGGCTACCTGCTCTCGAATGTTAATATTATAGGAAATGTTGGACGTAATATTGTGAATAACTATATAAAAGTTTTATCATTGTTGAACAGATTTGCTGCTACAGTTTGCAGAAAAGAATTAATGAATTGATATTGTTAATACTGTTTTGAGTTATATTGATAGTCCAAGTTTTTTTCTCTAATATTAGAAAGAAATACTTTATTATTGGAACAACCATACAATTAAATTACATTACACAAACTAATTAGACAGAAAAAAAAACATTTAAAAAATGAAAAATAGATGTCCAACAATTGGCGAACCTATTAAGCAAAAATCTGCAATACAATAAGTAGTACTGCAGCGCTGATTTTCATTAGTCAGTCATTAGTTAGTCAGGACATTTAGTCGAGGTATTAGTTACTCAACATCGTTTATTAGTGTTAGATTTAAAAATAAATTTAAAACTGGCCGGAAATATTTACAAACCTCCACCCAGAATTAAATGGTGTCTAATGATGAATGATGAATATGGCAAAGAATTTAGGACCAAAGTTGTCAATAAAATGATAGGAATGGAAAAGATGGAAACGAAAACAGTTAATGAATGTTGGAATAAAATGGCAACATGTATGAGGAATGTGGCAAGAGATGTCTTTGGTAAAACGAAAGAAATACAAAAGATAGATAAAGACATTTGGTGGTGGAATGAAGAGGTACAAAAGGCTTCGAAGGAAAAGAAAATAGCTTTTAAGGAATGGAAATGTATTGAAGACCGGAATAGCACGGTTAATGAAAATAAGAGAATAATGTATGCAGAATGTAAGAGAAATGCAAAGATAGCGGTAGCTATTGCTAGAGCCAAAGTACAAGATGAATTTAGTAACGTAGTTTAGCTAATAATAAATGTATGTTGATAGTATCAAAAGCTCGTGAAAAATCGAGCAAAACAAGAAGAGTTCCCTCCCCCCGATCTCGTGCCTCAAGAATATTGCTAAAAACGTCTAACAAAGCCGTAGTAGTACCACGTCCATGCCTAAAACCCGATTGAAGATCCGGTATAATACAGTTACTTTCAAGATATTCTGTAATTTGGGTGTACAATGTATTTAATACATTGAACATTTTAATACAAAGAAATACAAACAACAAATACAAAGAAACAAAATGTTGACTATAGCTATCTTCAGGGTGTCGGTTGTTCGTGACGGTGTGCGCGCGCATCTTAAAAATTTACTCTCATCATTTTTCCCTAACGCACCAAAAGAAGTATAACTTCAAAAAATGAAGTCGTTCCCTAACTATAAATGAAATAATTTAATTAAGAGCTCAGTAAATGAAATAGTACTTTAAATTAAACTTTTAATTAAAAGTGCTTCATAATGGCAAAGTAATAGCAAAAATAAAATCACTAATTATTGGTTTCAAAATAATAAATACAGATTATATTATCCGTCATAAGGGACGGTTTATAAAATACGTAACGCAAAAATTTACCCTTTTAGACCCGCTTTTCCTAATTTTATGTCAAGTTTCATGCAAATTATAGATTACCTCCGTACTGTATGTACAAATGTAATTATGTATTTTTTTAATGAATTTACATGTATGAAACGGATGACTTTATATATCGTTACAATAAAATAGAACTTAAAAAAATAGACAAAATATTCAATTTTTTTATTGAGCTAGAAACGTTATAGTAACTGACCTTCGCGCCCATATAAGTGCAATCGATAATGGCTTAATTGATAGCGTATTTGCAAACAGCGTCCATGGACATAGGTTCGTATCCTTGCAGCTGAGTCGGAGCTTCCCGTAAACCAAGATATCGTAATGAAGCCAATGCATGGTGGTAGGGTATATCTGAGGTCCCCCTGACTAGCTAACACCCTCTACTTGATAATTTTTCATCAAGCACCTGTTTTTAGGTTTAGCGTGTTTATTATCATAGACTGCATCGACGATTAACATCAGCTAAGATTACGTTTTTTTTACAGTAGCACGGCAAAATGACTGCACTACGCCTGATGGTAAGCACAGTGCAATCCAAAAACAATGGCGACCACCGAGTGACACACTATCCATCGCCAGTCACCGCTGTCATGCCGGCCTGCGAAAAGCTGGATATGCACAGGCTGATCCCGAACCGTGACCCGCAGAAGCGAATCACTATGACGGGCTTTTTCACCATATACATGATGGTTGTGACCCAATCAGGCTGTAAAACCCTACCACCCCGCTTTCGCCATTGCCTCGCTTGTTATTCAGCAGGGTGCACCACATGGAGGTGAGGTTGGCTTGGGTGTCTCAAGTCTTATTTAAACGCTAAAACCCACTAAGTATAAAAAAACGCTTTTTTTTTAAACTGCTCTTAACAGAATCTTAGCATAACGATGTGCCTTATTATGTGGCATAAAAATTTTCTTTCGATAAAGTGTATAAGGAAGAGTGCACTGATAACATTATGGGTGATGAAAACAGAGCTAAAGGTATGTATCGCTTATATTCTAATTTAGTTTATAATATAATGTTTATAGTATAAGTTATGTAGAGTAAAGGCTGAAAATGTTCATTTTTATGATATTACTAGCACCCGTGACTTCTTTTGCGTTAAATTACAACATTGTTCAGGGAATTTTATATAGGTTTTTATATTATTGAAAAGGCTTGTATTAGGCTTCTCTAAATCAATCAGTTATTAATATTGAGAATACTTTAGAAAATATACATTCTTTATGATGAAAAAAAAAAGTTTAAAAAAAAACAAAGCAGGCGCTTTTATGATAATGTGAAAAGAAAATTAACAAAAAAAAACCTTAAACATAAAAAAATTGTTTAAGAGGGATAGAAATATTTCTAACTAGATACATATTTTGTATAGGCCTAATAAAGTAAATTTTAATGTAAAATACATGTGGGGTACACGATAACAATTACTATGAATATTTCATCGCTAATTTTTCTAAAGACCAAGTTACTTTAATAATTATTTTATTGAATAATAAAGTATATCAACTTCAAAAAATTATACTCTAAAAATACACCAGAAGGTCTCTGACCACAGACAAGTACCTACCTAGTCTAGGATTATCATGAACCAATTAATATCTCAGCACTACACATTTCCTATCTGATTATGAGTTACCAAGGCTTGTCTTCGAAAACTAAAGTCTAATGCAAATGAGACACATTTGAAAATATATCCTTTCGAATAATAAAATAAATTTCCAAATCGCTTTATAAATGACGAAGGTAAGTTATGACAAAACCAACGTAAAACAATTTCTCAACCGAGATGAGATACTCCATTTTGAACTCGGTTAAAAATATATGTAGAAAGCATCCACGGTTTTTTACTTTTCAAAGTTTTCTTTTCAGTGACCTTAATCCCATTTAAAGCTCATACAAAAAACAACTAGTCAGAAATATTACTATCAGTTTCAAACAAAACATCTACCATTAAACAATATTTTTTCTTCATATTGTTATTATTTTTTTGTAGCTTTGAAAAGAAATTAAACTTCTAATATAAATAATACACTAATATTGATAAACAATAGGATTTGTTGTCAACCAATAATTTCTTTCCTACTGATCCTGGACGAAGCGTTAAATTATAATACTCAAATTATTGTATCGTTTTTTTATAATACCTTTTAGGTGATAGCGTTTGATGACAACCTCGCATCAAGTTAGAAGTTAGATGGTAAACTCGCTAAACTTAAAAGGAAGGAATTGTCTGCGAGTGCAGCTGTCAGAACTTAAAGATAGTAAATAGCTAGGCGGGCGTAGAAAAAGCCCTACCAACGTATTATGGATCGAGAGTTTCGACTTATTCCCAGGGATTTCACTTTAAGTCCATTGAAGCGGTGTCAGTACATGCTAAGCACTGAGCCATCATGCCTTGAAAACCCTTATTTAGACGTGGGTAAAATTAAAATTATGCAAAGGTCTGGAAGTGGGTGTAAATTAATTTCAAACGATTCCATTACATAGACCCAAGGGTGTAAGTAATATAAAAACGTGTTATAAAGATTTTTATTTTACCCAACTTAGAACGACAAGAATACAGCATTAAATAATATAGAAATGAAACAAATTACTCATCTGTATAAAGATGGTTAATAATTTATGTTTTGTTTCATTTCAGTGAGTTTTGTTTTATACCATTTGCATTATATAACGACATTGAGTTCATTTGAAAATATAATAAGCAAAGATCCATAGAGTTAATAAGTAACAGACACGAAATACTGCCTTTGATATTTTCATCGAAGTATTGAAAAATTAAATTTTCCAAATTACTTATTCAAGTAGCTTGGTTCGTGTTAGTGATATAACTAAAATATATATAATGAAAAAATAACTCTAAGTTGAGTAGCGACATTAATTCACTTGTAACAATAGACTGCAACGTTATTGACAAAGGCGTGCAATAATACTCCCGGGTTTTCCTTAGAGACGCGTAGTAACTGACGCCTAACTAATTAAACTTCCATATCAGCCGCTTCTATTTCTAGTTTCATAAAGTTTTACGTCTCTCGGGCTTAAAGTTGATGTGGTAGCGGCAAGGGAAGCGAGATTTTTACGCCAGAAATTGTAGGTCCGACGCTGGTTATTCCGGGGTCAAACTATGTACAGATAATTTTAACTTACAATCATATTTTGCATAATTAAATAGCACGGGGACACGCTTCACGTGGGATAGTACCTACTCGTTAACTTTTGTTTTATATGGTGGTATATTGGCACATAGCTTCGAACACAGTGGGTGTATTACCATGGGATACGCTTTATGTAGGATGATGCTTGTTAACCTTTGTTTTATGTGGTAGTATTGTACGTAACTTCCAACGTAGTGGGCGTATTTTCTAGTGAGTGGGCCAATGCAAGATTCAACCATCGGATCACCATGGCACAGTATAAATATAAGAGACAGTAGGCAAACTACCTACAGACCCTCGTAACGGCACATTCACATAAACATTCGCATCGACGAGACCCCTAAGCGGTTTTTGCTGTGTTATCCATAGAGAACCTTTTAAAATCTCTCGTCGATGCGATGTTTGTCGTCGATGTTTGTGTGACTGTCTCTCATATTTATACTGTGACCATTGCTTCATTTATTCGAAAAGTTGTCGTTAAGCACTAGTTTTAGGCTTAACTTGCAACCATCTGGGGCCACATCGTCGTTTAATATTAGATGAGTGTGAGGTACAAATACCAAAACGTATGAGCAATAAAGAAATATAATTATTTTATTATTATAACTCTGCAATGCTCGCGCTGATGTGTTACGATTCAAAGTGTTGGTTACATATTTTTGACAGGCGTTCTAAATCAATTTCCTATTCTGAATAACCCCCAGGACCAGGACCTTCCAAGATGGGTTATAGATAACTATGGGCTGCAATGACCGTTTAGCGTTAGATAGGTTACAACTATGTTGGCTACTTAGGAGTAACGGGGTATTATTGACGTGACTTTAGATCAGGCTGTACTCTTTTTAGAATCATTGCAGTTTATTAAAGATGACTTCTTAAAATCAAGTTTTCTCTTGGATTATTATTTAAAAAAAAACTGCCAAGCACTGATGAGAATTATAACAGAAATACTGTTATGTATTTTCAAACAAATCGTTTTTATTCTATTAAGATAGAATCTTTAGAACTCTACTTAGCTGGTTTTTGTTATTTCTCACTTTAGAGTTGGCACTACAAAGTCATCGAGTTTAACGCTTGTATGCACTGTTTTGAGTTTGCAGCAAAAAAAAAGAAACTGAAAAAAACAGGGTCTGTCGTAAATAAATATGATAGAAGTGAAAATTTGTGTTAGAGAAAAACATTTTAATAAAAAAAAATACATAAAGAGCCAACGTCACGCGGTGTTCCCAAGCACTAACAGCGCTCAACTGTTGCTTAACTTCGGTGATCGGATGAGAATTAGTGTTTTCTACACTGTACTCTGCATAGAGTTTATCCCCAGGATTTTTCGTCACGTAATATGTTTGCTGACAATCCTTAATATCGTACTCTTTTCTATACTTAGAGATTTTTATCTCCATAAAACTATTAATTTATTGTACAAATGAATAAGGTAATAGAAAGATAAGACAAAGTAAAAATAGACTTAAATAAAGTAAATTTTCAAAAAAAAGTATTAACCGACTTCAATATCAATCAAAAACCCCTTAAGGCACTAAAAAGCGGAAAATAAATAGTTTATCAAAATAACCAAATTAAATAAAACATATGGATATGTGTGCTGCCTAGAGATGTATTGGAAGTCGGTGCCAACCAAAATATACATATAATACGCGCCAAATGTAAAAATGAGTAATATAAAAAACAATTTAAAAAAAGGCACTATTTATTATGTGGTTGGTGGTGGGTGGTGGTGGTGGTGTGGTTGATTTGAATCAAAGTGATTTTAATCAGGTGCCAATTACCGTTTCAAATATCATACAATCCTTCAAATATTGGATGAATTGAAACTAAGAAATAGGGTTCCTTTTTAACCGATTTCTTAAAAGGAGGAGGTTACTATGTTCGGATGTATTTATTTTCTTTTTTTTTTTGAGAAGGAACGCTAAAAATACTAAAACGTTAGTTATCCGTAATGGATAGAGTTTATATTATAAAGATATATGACTTCAGTCTTACCGTTATTTGGAGCCTGGACAACGGTGGGCGGTTCTTGGAATAGCGTAGAGCGTTCCTGCGGTGAGAGCGACGCCAGGGTCTCGAGATTGTCGCGAAGTGAATCGAAGAAGGTAGTAACATCATTAAGTACACCTGTAGAATAAACACTTTAGTTTATTTGTAATATTTTCAACAATTTTTATATAATCTACGACTTAGAAGCTTAAAGATTTAAGTGGAATTATTTTATTAAACCTCTGTACCTCAGAACTGAAGATATTATAAATATTAAAATTAAAATAGACGGCTTTATTTTAAAACGTTGTAATATATTAACTTGTAAAGTTATATCTTGCCTAGACTTTGCAGTATACAATGTAGTAACAAACACTTTCTTTAATTTTTTTAAAATTGTAGCACGGCAAAGTGACTGCACTGTGCCTGATGGTAAGCACAGTACAATCCAAAAACAACGGCGACCACCGAGAGATACGCCCTCCTCCGGCGGTCGTCGCTGACATGCCAGCGTAAATGTCTCTTCACTTAAACCATTTGTGGCGTAAAAAAATTCCTCAAAAGCTTGGTATCTTCACGAAATGTTTATGTTACGCGTAATTTTACGAAGAAGACGAGTTTACTGATCACTTATTTCCAATAGGTATTTTATATTTCTCATATAGAACTATATATTTCTATATTTTTAATCATCTCAACAACTCTACATATTCTTTGATTTCTTTTTTTTATATTCCTATGAATTATTAAAGCAGGAGAACATATGATTACGGGGATTACTAATTTCGACTGTCATATTATAAATGGTAATGTGAGTTGGTTGATTTTTTTTTGGGCGTTCACGCCTTAACAGATCAATATTTCATGATGAGCATAGCATACGCATTGTTTCCCCCGGGAGGGTGGCGTATCCATAAGGGATTTCCCCATGTTAAAAAAAAGGCCTACAGAAAAGAATATAGAGTACCGCTCATCCAGAAAACTGTAATGCTCCGGACGGATAAATTAAATCTACATAATGCGAGCAAAACCGCGAGTAAAAGCTAGTATAATATTATAATAAACAGAAAGTAATTTAAGAAATCAAGCACTTTTTTAAAATTCTTCATAGGTTTTAACGAATGACCACAGTCTCATCTGATTTTAACAGGTTTCAACATGAATGGGTCAGCTAACCCGGAGTAGTACCACCCTCTCACAAAAACACCGACGTGAAGTAACAGTGCTTACATTGTCGCGTTTTGTTCGGACACTGAGTACGCCGGAAGCCCACCTCCCCTCTCATCTCTCCACTCCTCCATTTCTCTCCCCTGAAACACAGGCTGGCAACGCAGTTGCGACTCCCCTGGTGTTGCTAGTGTCTATGGACGGCGGTGATCACTTAACATTACATGACATACTTGTTCGTTTGCCTCCTGATATATAAAAAAGGTGGTAAATACGTTAAACATACAGGGGGACTGGCTCTCAACTGCAGTTGCCGGAATGCACTAATAGATGTTTGGCGACAGGTTTTCAACGTCAGGGTGGTAGCTAGCCAGACAGACTTAGAAAAAACCCTACCACTATACTATAATTTTATCACGATATTTTCCTTCACCGAAAGCTCTTATTTGCTAGTATTCGAACCTACATCTATCCATACGGTGTCAGAACACGTTATCAACTATAAGCCATCATAATAAAAACACTGATAAATGTTTTTTTTCTCGCTGTACGTATTTAACGAAAACAAATATTCCGAGAGGTAAGAAAAGCCAAAGTAGGGCAGTAAATACCGGTTAACATGGTAAAGACATCGATCTTAATATACAACTTCTGTTATTGAAAAGGCTTCGAAGGAACTCGAAGATTAATTTATGGTGTTTTTATTATATTGAAATAAATATTCGGCTTTATACGAGTACTAGCGAGCCGCCCCAGCTTCGGACGGGTGCAATGTAGATTTCCATTTTAATGAAATAGTGTTAAAAGCAGTTTTGATCTACATGACGCGCAAAACGTTTGTAAGGTATTTAATTGGATAAGGAATAATACTGTATTGTAATAGCTTGGCAAATAACACATAATTATTTTTTAGAGATAAATAATATATATTGGGGTCGGCTCGCCCGGGGTAGTAACACCCTCTCACAGAAAACCGAGGTGAAGTAACAGTGCTTGCATTGTTGCGTTTCGTTCGGTCAGTGAGAGCGCCGGAGACCCACATCCCTTCCCCTTCCACCTTCCCCTTCCTCCCCCTCCAACACAAATGTCTATAAACGGTGGTGATCACTTACATCAGGTGACCTACCTGTTCGTGTGCCTCCTATGAAAAAAAAAACGAAAAAAACATACCTTCATTGACTTTTTTATCGATCTATTTAAGATATACAATTCCGATATACATTAATTTAATCTATCTCGTAAGGCTTAGCCAACGTTTGCGATTTAAGCGCACAAAAATATGTTTGTTATGACATCACATTACAAATCTTTGAATTTTTCGGCTTTTCTGTACTATAATATGTATGTATTAGACATATAAACCTTCCTCTTCAATCACTCTATCTATTGCTGGAAACCGTATTAAAATCCGTTCGATACTTTAAAAGATCTAAGGGAACAGACTGCGGAAGCGACTTCATTTTGTACTATGTAAAGGTTACCTACGCTTATATAATTTACCAAAACTCGTGGAAACAACTTGAGAGTGATTGTTTTGATTATGTAAACGTTGACGTAATATTCCAACTTCTATTTTTCATTTAAACCTGTCTGTGAGATTTAACAGCGTTAATACATTTAAATTGAGTTTTTGGCGGGATCTTTGTCTGTCATTTAGTGGCTTTTATGATTTATTCATAATCTTTTGTTACTTGACTCTATATTTTGTAATATTTATGGCATTTTACGTAATAAAGTTCGGTTATGTATAAATGAAGTGGATGGAAAATAATTCCATGGGGCATGAATTCTGAGATGCCACAAAAACTTTACTGAAATTTCTAACAAGGGACACACCATTGAAATAACCGCAAGGCAATATTTTCAAACATTTCTTACATACAAACCTTGTCTTAGATACATACACAACAAGAAAATAATTACCAAATTGCACCCGTTCTGACATGACGCGTGTACATACATGTGGCAATTGCTTTTTATTTATGTATATATATAGATATATAAACTAATCGATTTGATGTTGAGTTGATTTGTCTTAGATTTGGCTTCATTGGCTCATTTTCTTCATTCATTATTAGAGTTGAACGAAAATAGATGCCAATATTGTTCATGATGTTCAACCTGAACTTGCACATGATTAATGTTTTGGAGTTCTTTCTGCGTATTATATTCATATATTTAGTTTATAAGATGAATATTGTGATTGTCTTGAAAAATTGAATAAATTTTTTTCTTCCAATTAAATGATTTTCTATTTCACTACAAATTATAAAACAAAGTCATCTGCCGCGTCTGTCTGTCTGTAAATGGATTTTATGGGTTTCTCAGCAGTATATAAAGTGATTCATGAGGAAGAGTTAGGTATATCATTTGTCAATGTTTTTATTATCAGGGCGGGATAACGTCCGCCGGGCCCGCCAGTTAATAATGAATAATCAAACTAATAGTACTACTTACTTCCTCAGCTTATAATTCTAAAATTCTTATAAATACATCTTCATACAACGCAGTTATTATACACTAGCTTGTAGCCGTAACTTCGTTCTTATAAAAATGATTTCATTGTTTTTACTACGCTGTTTATTTGCCTTAGTTGTGATATTTTTTTTTTTTTTTTTTATAGTAGCACGGCAAAATGACTTTACTGTGCCTGATGGTAAGCACAGTACAATCCAAAAACAATGGCGACCACCGAATGACACACTATCCATCGCCGGTCGCCACTGTCATGCCGGCCTGCGAAATGCTGGATATGCACAGGCTGATCCCGAAACGCAACCCACAGAAGCGAATCACTATGATGGGCTTTTTCGCCATATACATGGTGGTTGCGACCCAGTCAGGCTGTAAAACCCTACCACCCCGCTTTCGCCATTGCCTCGTTCGTTATTCAGCAGGGTGCACCACGTGCAGGTGAGGTTGACTTGAGTGTCTCAAGTGTTAGATGTTATTCGACACCCCTTACACCCCAAAGTAAGATAAAACAACCTAACTACTTAAATACTACTACTTTTATGGGTATTGGGGCCGCCGCCTGTCAATATG
>MU159459.1:174028-191975 GCA_015888305.1 Antheraea pernyi | reverse complement strand
ATGTACTAATTTCAATTTTAGGATGGTTCTTCACATTATAACGTTGTATTTTATTTTTAAAATAATATCTTTAGGGTTCTATGATGTAAAAATAACAGCTGTTGTCTTTATAAGTTCTTTTAATAACAGAAATGAACAATATTAGAATATACTGTAGAAACTAAGATACATAAGAAACTAAACTTTTTTCTTACAAAATGAAATTTCTAAAGAAAATGTATTTATTGTGAAAGAATAGAACAATTTAATACAAAGTATGGTCTCCTCTGCTATTCAGAACTTGTCGGCAACGATTATTCATTGAATTAATGAGACTGTTTATGTCATCTTGCGGTATTCGCTCCCAATGGAATTGTAGCAAATCCTTCAGCTGTTGGGTTGTTGTCGCTCCGTCCAAGTCCTTCAAAACACGTCTCTGGAGCATGTCCCATGCGTGCTCGATGGGGTTGAGATCTGGCGATTGTGCAGGCCAGGGCAATACCCGGATGTTCTCCGTTGCAAAGTATTCACTGGTTCGCCGAGCTGTATGTGAACGCGTATTGTCATGCATTAACCTAAAATCGGAGCCAAAGGTTTGTGCTAATGGGTAGACATAAGGTCTGAGAATATCCTCAATGTAATTTTCAGCATTCATGTTTCCATTTACAAAAACGAGCTCAGTTCGCCTGTTCTTCATAATACCCGTCCATAACATAACTGTTGAGCCGCTGTATGGATGAACTTCCTGAACGCACCTGAGCCTTTCAGTTTTTCCGGGCCGACGATACACTCGCACCCTTCTTGTATCAGGCTTAAACCCGAATCGCGACTCATGGGAAAACATAATTTTATCCCATTGTTCCTGGGTCCATTTTATGCGTTCTCTACACCATTCATATCGACGAGCGCGATTCCCGTGACGTATCGGTGGGCACCTGATTGGGCGTCGAGCTTGTAGGCCGTACTCATGCAGTCGATTTCGCACAGTTTGAGGACTTACATGAACACCACTTGAAATTTGTAGCCTCAAACTTATCTCTCGAGCGGTTAACATCGGCTGGCGTCTTGCAGTCAGTTGTATGTACCGGTCTTGCCGAGTGGTTGTACTCGTTTTACGGCCTGGATGCTGTTCAGCGGGTTCTCCCGTATTACTGTAGCGCTGCCAAAGACGATAAATAACACTTCTATGAATGCCAAAATGTCGAGATACCCGAGATTGATTACTTCCTGCTTGCAACATCCCTACAGCTCTTTGCATTTCATCTGCCATCAAATGATGTCGCTTCATGACGTAAAGAATATCTAACAATTCAATTTTGTCGCTAACTTTATTTAAATGGTTGGTAAAATTATAAAATCAAGACTAAACGTAGCAATTAAAACGCACTTAAATTCAAACAAATTCGCAGTCATTTGAATTTTATGAAAAAACAAAAAACCTAATCAATTTTTTTTTACAACCAGCCAGTATGTCTTCAATAACAAAAAAGTTTACTTACCTACGCACTTTGTTTGAGTAAATACTTAGAAATTAATTAATATAAATGGTAAAATTTGTTATGTCACGCATGTAGCTTAGACTTTTTTGATGTGTGTATGTATGGAATAGATATAGAAGATATAGATTATATAAAAAGATTAACATGTTTTTCTTCTCGAATTGACTACGCTATTGACCTGGCAAGGTCTTTACAGCTTCACCGGACTACTAAGGCGAGCTCTTAAGGCACTCAGCCGATTTTAGTTATGTAACACGCTCAAGGGTGCAGGGCACACCTCGGCTTGGGCTGTTACCTGGGATCCCGGTCTGACCTAGGTAAACTATTCTAAGCTATTCATACATATATTTGTTTGTGAATCTTACAATCAAAATAGCATGATTCACAAACGCATACGTGTATATCGGAAATGTAGATTAACATCTTGTAGCTCTTGTTCGATAACAACAATCATACCGAATTACTTTAACAGAGTCTGTTAGGAACATACCAACATTGGGAAGGATAATTGAATAACATGTAAAGATTGATAAATACACGTTGGCCAATTAGCACTTTCATTGTCGATATATATAGCTTTACAATATTATTTTACAGATAGATATAAAAAATGCATATAAGCGGTAAAACTATGAAGAATACTAGTACAATACTCGTACTAGTAGTTCACACAGAGAAGCTACTACGCTAGAAGCTACATGCGCGCGCATACACGCAAAAAAGTTGAGAGCGGTGACGTAGAAAGTGTATGACGGCATAAAAGCGCCAGTTACAGTAACGGCACATGAGTCAATGTTACTGCTAAGGCGCGACAGTAAATCACCCATCAATAAACATTATTTTTAAGTGACTTGCCACAGGTCATACATATATAGCGTTGTTTTTCAAGTAGAACTGATATTTTACCAGGATTTGTATTTCGCTCCTTACGCCCGTACCACGTTAACACGGTAAAGATCGTTATTGTTTAATAAATGTATTGTGAAGCGATACGTATCGTTTCTGTTGACGCAAACATAATACTTAGTGTCATTATTGGAAACTTCTTCGCCTGCCCTTGAATCAAACTATAGTTTGTAAACAGGCGACCGATAACATATCGATCGATTAATCACTATTTATGGAAATATTTATGTCGTACATGTTAATATGAATCATTAAGGGTATAATAGTCATTCTTCCTTGCTTATCTCCTTTGTTTCTCCTCAAACTATTTATTACGAATAATGTAGATTGCTTTTCCTTTTGTTTCACAATACAAATATACTTTATATATAATAGATATATGTTGTTTTTAAGCTCAATGACGTCACAACTACTGAACGTATAGGACTATAAATTTTTCGGTTTCGATTGAATTTGTGCTATTTTTTTAAACGCTCCACGCAGTGGGAATAAGCTTATATATATTTAGAATATTATTTAATCGAGGGTATATTAATTGTTAAAAAATATCTTCATGTCTTATGTCATATCTATAGCGGAGTTGCAAAAAACGTGGACTTATGTAGGCGGGTTGGGTGATCTGTATTCATTCCAAACGCACTAGATGTCGGGTTACTAACCTATAATTCCCATTTGTGACATATTACTTTATAGTGAATATTTTTTGAAGTGAAACTTCTTTAGGCGCATGAGGGTAAATTTTTTACAGATGTGACGTCACGTAGGTATGCAACGGAAGTGACGTCATTTGCAGTAAACGCAGATTTTTCATCTATTTATCATGTCTCGGAAATCTAAAGTTTTAGATTTGTATAAATATAAACTAGACTTATAAATTAGTTCGCCAAAGAAGTTTCACTTGTGACATGTGTACTTTGTACGCACGCACTTTTTTCTACTTTTATCTGATTTGTTTCTCCCATTAGATTCGGGATTTAAATATTAGGAAGGATGTTCCTTTGCACTTCCATTAGGAATCGAGTGGTCACTGTCACGTGTATATCAAGATGTGTCGAGAAAAAAAAGAATTTTCATACTGGATTCTGTACTAGCTTAATCCCTCTCCTTCTGCAAAGCGGTATTTTTTTTATCTGATGCTAAGGTTATTTGCTCAGTAGTAAGCCTGAGAATTTGACAAAATTGGTTGACTGAAATTTGAAGTTGTTATACTCAATTTACTAGAATGGGGTTAGCTTCTCACTGGACGGTGTAATTTTTTATAATATTCGTAAGGGGCTTTTCAAGCGTTATCTAAGTAGAGTTTTAGTAATTTTTATATCCCCTCTGCCAGCAAAGGTGAGCAAAACGTTTACTCCCCATGGTTAAATAAGTATTAGCATAATTTTTACAAAGTCTATCGCAAATATCCAATACAAGTCTAAAAGCGAAGAAAAGTAAATGGTATTATTAAATTTAGTATATTGATGATATAATCGCCATTGAGTCTCCACCTCCCACCAGGTCATCAAAAGTAAGCAATGTGTAGCCTTCCCACCCCTTTTGGTGCTTATCTAATACTTGCATGGTGGTAGGGCTTTTTCTAAGCCTGCCTCTCTCTATTTTCTTCACGCGCCTTTCTGGCACGGGGAAACTGTTTCAGGGCAGTGCCCTATGCGGTGGCGTCATTCGCCGCCCTTTGCGGGGCGTGTCGGTTGTTGAAGGTTGCTTGTGCTTCTTTTCGGGTTTTCGAGGGCGTGTCTTCCTCCATCCTACTCCGAAGCACTCTGCGCCTTGTTATTCCGAGCGGTGAATAGCCAGATTTTCACTCCTGGGAAGATCGGAAGTCTTCATGTCGAGCCTGGTCACCGATGCTAAGCCTGCCTGGCTAGCTACTACCCTTATATTGAAAATCTGCCACCAATCACCTTTTGGTGTGTTCCGGCAACTGTACATGAGAGCCAATTCCCTCTAAGTTTAGCGTGTTTACCATCTTTAACCGCAACGTTATTTAGCCAGATGTGATTGTGGTGAAAAACTAAAATCTATAGTCTTATCTATTAGTAATGGATCAGATCTATCTTCGGTTGTGGTCCCGGGAATAACCAGTGGTAAAAATCTGCACCTGAGTTGGTCGTGATCATCGTTGACATAGTGACAAGTCCGACATAATGACTCATTTGGCTTGTCGCAGGATATATCTAGATGTTGGGAGAATTTTTGGATCTTTTAATCTCAGGAGATCGGGATCAAACGCTAAGCCTAAACCTAGGAAGTATGATAAAGACTTGCACATCGAATTGGTATTATCAAAATCGTAAAATAAAAATATAAAGAAATTAAAACAAAACTTCAATGCGTTATGCCTTTTTATTTTTATAAATAAAATTACAATTAAGTTCAGACATCACAACTTTAGGAATACGTTCGTAGTATAATATAACTTAAATTATAACATTACTATCTTTAGCTTGCCTGTCGAAATTATTTAATCGTTCATTGACGTTAAATGGCCGATTATAAAACAATTACACTTGATTTACAGTAAACGTGACGAATGTGTCTATTCCATGATATAGTAGATACGGCAAGAAATGATATTGGAATATAAATAGAAGAATTATCGAATTGAGAAGAACCTCAAAAGACAAATTAATATAGGTTAGGAAACTATACAACGCGCAAACAAAATCTTTATCTTCATTGCGCTATCAGTTGTCACTTCGTAAAGCTTTGTTTGCTTTGCTCTGAGAAAATGAATGGTTATAGGAACAAAAAAAATCACCAAATTAACTGTCACGAGTACTACTACATTAGTATAATTAAAATTTTCTTTTCCCATTAACAGTATTCATACTTCAGTTGATGCCACAAATGTATACAAAATAAAAGGCGATTTTTAGTGTTGCTAAAATTCATGATTCTTAACTCAAATTGCAAAAACAAACAGAGCTCGTTTGGCGTATTAGAAGATATTGTATGTTATAGATTTGCCGCGTTCCTTACATTTCTTGTTTCGTGTTGAAAACTGACTTCTAGTTGAGCGAGAAGCAAAAGCCCGTACAATATATCACTATCGCGGCTTTGTATCGCCCTTTAGAGAGTGTAGATCTGGTATAACACGACATATTGCTTGAAAGCTGACTTATTTTAAAACGAAAAGTAATACATTTATCTGTAGCAATTGTGGCAATAATTTCAATATATTATTTATTACCTGTATCGTTTCTTAAAGGTCGAGAAATAGTAAATTTCTTAGAGGAAGTTTACGCTATATAAAAGGGCATTGAGTTATGTATCTCCAATGAAGCGCAGCAAAGTATTCATCATACCTGGTCAGCTTTTAACGACACATACTTTCATAATTGACATATTACATATTACTGACATATGACATATTACTAAACGCTGTCGTATTTTACGCATTCCAATAAAATACAACGCAATTTCTATAATGACTACGGTTAAAATAGGATAAAAAAATATTAAATAAGAACTATAAAATTTGTACCATTAAAAATGAACTTGTTAAAAAAATAAATATAGAAGGTATAAACACAATATAATCAGTACGAATGTTTAACATTCGATGATATTGCAATCATCGAAAAAATGACCATAAATAAAATGCTAATTGATGTTAAATGAATACAAAATAAAATTAGAACAAACGACAAAAGTATTTTCCATACAAAGTCATAGAGTAAATCCAATAACTTGAGGCGATGATTAAAGGTAAGCATAACTAATTTGTATTTATACATATCTAATATGTACTCGTATGTATATTATAACTATAGGTATCAACAGTATTGGTTACGTACTATATAACAAATCAGTGTAAAGTTTATAAATCTCATTTCATATCACAACATTCATTCAAAAGTGTAGCTTAGATTACATATTATATAGTCGGTTTATGGTTGGCGACTGTTTATAATTATTTATTACAATCACGTATATAATGTACAATTATAGTTTTTGCGTCTCTTGATATATATTTTTTTCTATTAAGTTCCTGTAGACTCAGTTGTCTAAATAATATTTAAAATTTTCCCAAACTATGAAGATATAATGTCGTTAAGTATAAAAGCGTTAAAGATGTCAAATATGTGTAATAATTTTAATTTATATCATCTATAGTTTTCTTCAAACATAACTTTGACTAAAAGCTATATACTTGAATTAAATTTACATTTCTCAAACGCTTTAATACAGATTTAACGCGCATTATTAAAAAATACATTGTCAACAACGTACCTTACCATCTACCACTAATAATTGTACTTTTTAAATACATAAAAAATATAGCTTTGGATACATTTTCATTAATTATCTGAAGGACAAGGAGGTAGTCGCAACAAAACAGGTCTATTCTCTTTGAGCTAATTACAAACCTCCTTGAGATCTAACCACGCCATTTTATAAATCTAATACAAACATTTCCACCCTAATTATAATTCTCATAAAATGCTTCCTAATACTCATTGATACATATATCTTAATAAATTACTGTAGGCCTCTTCACTGTACACGATTGTCTAAAATAATTGCTTTATTGTACTCCTTTTTATACTAAGCTACATACTAGGTGTACTATCTAAGACTCAGTTTCTAAAGTTCAAGAAGTTAATAATGGAATGAAATCTTTCAGGAAATAATCATATATGACAAATATTACATAATTATAATGTACCTTACATAAGAATTCTCTTTAAAGTTGGTGTATTCTAAAAAGGCTATTTAAACCATCATTAATTACTGAAGACGCTGAAATAGGCAATGAAACATTTTCAAATTTATATCAAATAGCTCTCTTCGTAATGGCAAGTTTGAATTCAATATTGATATGTATAAAATCAAAATTTTAGAATACATTATTAATGTTAGCATATTTGCCACAAAATATCAAATTTATTGTCCTCAATGCTGTTAAAGTTTTAAAGATATTAATTGCGAGAAATCACAATGCGGTACATATCACAGTTTTACACACATCCAACTTCTCTTAGGGTCAATCTAAAGTGAGAGAGCTACCTTATCCACTACATTACGCTCTTTCAAAATTTTGATCACGAATACAGTAATGTTCTTGTGGTGGAATACTAATAATGATGTTATCATCCAAATAAAGATTATTGGCACGAAGTACTTTTATGGAACTAGGTATGTAAACGTTAACAAACTGTAGTTAATATTTATAATTACAGTCAAGTACCATAAAAATAATATCAAAACTATAAAACCTATTATCTACGTTTAGCTGTAAATAGGAATATAGCTGATGATATCCATAGTGACCTTTGTAATAATCAACCTTTGGTAATATTCTTTATACGCTTATACAAAGCTGATTTAGGTAACGGAACCTGAATTTCCTTCAATTTTATATAAGATCCGTTAGTTAATTGTATAACCGAGTATTTAAGTAGGGTATTCACTGGACATTGCTGCCATATTCCATGTCAAATATGGATAAAATAACGAATGCGAGGCCAAGGAAGACTGAGCCTAGGAGGTCTCCCAGGGCAGTAAGATACGGGATAGCTGCATTGTCGGGATCCTTCTTTCTCTTCCACATGAAGTGGATCAATATATACGCAAGGTATAATAGAACCATGACCTGAGAAACGAAAAATAATAGGTTTTAAATTCTACAAGTTATTATGTTACTTATATACTCATATATTTCCCTGGAAACGCTTGAAATGTCCAAATAAAAAGTAATATTTTCATTTAAATTCTTAGACTTTTTTCTTTCGTATTTCATGAACGTGTCACATTAATGACATATCATGATTCCTTTAAGTAGCTAATTAAGTATATTTAGTGAAAGTAATTAATAAAAAAATAAAAATTACCTGTAATACGGAGCACAGCAAATAAGTGATAGCGAATGGAAATTGTATGCTGACGAATCCTTGATATACAAAATCAGCTACAACCATGAAAATACTCTGTCCAAATATAGCCAGCACAAGCAGCATGCGAGCTACTTTTGCAGCAGATGCTGAAAAAGATGGTTTTAATACATTAACATCAGAACGTCTAAAAAAGGTTCAAGAGTTTCAACCCATCAGAATTTTCAAAATTATGGGGTTAGCATCAATGATATTATAACTAAAGATACGTTACCTACATGATATTTTTAATAAAACAAATGGCACCATAACGGACGCATACGCCGTTGCTTAGATAGAGGCGGATTGACGAAGCAGTCGTCAACGATAAACTTACTTGCTAAGTTTTAACAAGGCGCTGTCGAAACGCGTATGACTTATCTATATAGTTATAATATCACTGGTTAGCATGCAATTTTACTCCCATCAACTTACTTCCAAAGAATAAAGTCTTCCAAGGCCACTCGACGAGCTTAGTATTTTCTGGCAGCACTCCAGGTATAGCAGTCTGGTGGAGATGAGTTGCCATGCGGGACGACTGAACACAGACGAGGTTTCCTCCAATACCGTTGACAATAGGTTGGAATACTTCATAGCCTCTGTAGTGGTCCACAGCTTGATCCAAGACAATGCCTCCGATACTGTACACAAAATTATTGTATCAAAGCAAAGTAAATTATAGAATGCCTATGAAGGTTTACGACGTTAAAAGATAGAAATTGTACAATTTTAACAATATTTTTAGATAAATTGAAAAGGAGAAGATAAATTGGTGAAAATTAATGTACCCGCTGATGAAGAGCGCAGAGATGACTGGTGTCCAGCCGCTGGTAAGCACTGTCTTTGTGTACTTATTTCTCCAAACAATGAATACCCAAAGAGGTAAGAGGCTGTAGTAGACGCAGATGAGTGCAATTGGTTGCCACAGGGACACCTCTGTAAAGTGAATTTTGCATTAATTTTCATAATAGCTTAAAATTATTAATTTTAAATATGGATTATCATAACATATTTTGTATTTTCTTCTACAGAGCCATAAAATTCAAGGGAGGATGTAAGGTAGATGAAATCATTACTTGACACGCTATAATCATTGATTGCATGCCTTTTGATAATTTTGTTCTTACTATAATAGTTCAATTAGATGATCCAATTACTTTAAGTACTTTATAGTAATAAATAGTTTGCGTCATTTTCTGTATCAGTTATATTATTATAGCAATTTTCTTATATTTCTCATAATAAAAAAAATGGTTTCTGAATTTTAGGAGACAGTACCTATTTTAAGATAATGCTTATCTGTTCTATCAGGTAATCACTGCAAAGTATCAAATTATTATAGCATATCAGGTACATTTTCAAATCTGTATAAATAATGAAATCATTTTGTAAGCTGGCAAGTATGGTCAATCGCAGAATCGACGCGGAAGAAAAAAAAAGCAAAGTGAACATTTGTCTTGTTCCTACTTAACATTATTATTTTATTAGTGAAACTGATGTCTTGTAAGAAGAATAATCGTGAATTTAACACGCTTCGGTGAACCAATTTTAATAAGGCTTTCAGATAAATATAGTACTGATATTATTACCCTTTATAATATATATTGAGCAATAAACGACAATATTATTTGGAAAAGGGCAAAGACCGCAGTCAATTAAGATAAGACACACAATTTCAGTGGAACAATAAAAGCATAGTTATTTTAAAGAAATTACGTAAGCTAGTATGTCATTTATGCAATGAATTGCAAAATTAATTACAATCGATAAGTTTGAAATAAATTTAAATACAATAATTCTGATTGATGTGATTCTTTGTTGGGACCAGTTCTTATCGGATAATGATTTATTTCGATAATTTTAATGTGATTTTACATTGTCCGGCTCTAGATTTGTAGGCAGATAAGGTTTCAGCATGTTGCCTGTGTATTGTACAGATCACCCTGACATTAGTACCATTAAATTTGTAACCATCAAAGCAATATTATTTGTATTATACGGCTGATTTCGTCTTTTTCTTTGTCAATATTATATATGATAGACAATCAATAGACAAATCTATTTGATTTTCTACATAATCGTTTTATTTGTGAGTTTAGTTGACAGCAAAATCCTGTATTATGAGTGCAAGTTATTTGGAAAGTTATCAACCTCATTATAACATGTTTATGAACTGAGTTACATGATTTCCATGGTTCCATACAGAAGCAGTGTAAGAGATGGATCATGTGCGTAACTGATCATGGTCTCATGCTCATGAGATCGGGAACTTAAGAAGGTTGAAGCAACTTTCTTTAACTCTTTGATAAACATCTACTAAAGACAATTCAAAATCGTGGCCATAATTTTACAGTATAAAATTATAGTCCTCCAGCTAGTAAACACCTTGCTAATATATTCCTTTCTTTTAACTGTGATATCGCGTAAACGTCACTTTTCTGTTTCCTCACCATTGATATATAAAAACCCAAGATGCACAGTCAACATCTTAAAGTTCGCATAAAATGAGTGCACAATTGAGAATTCTGAGCTCATTACAAATAGTGTCTCGTCACTCGCGTTTTTGGACTTTTTGTACACTGCTTTGTAAAAACAACTTTAAACAATTCACGTAAGGTTGAATTTACAAAAACTTAAGTTTATAGTATAATTATAAGTACTTAGGTATATCGATGAGTTTTTGAGGACAGTTTTGAGCGTTGCTTCTACATCTTGGGTTTTTATATATCAATGTCCCTCGCTGAACTGTCATGCATAGTCATTTAGTGGTAGCGTGTTCTGACAACTATTTGAATAAAAGCTCTCAAATCGACTTGTACTGTGTTATTACAAAAAAGTTAAATACGTATTGAACCCTGGCTTTAAAAAGGTTTCATATTAAATGCACCGCGGTCGCTGAATGTTCGCCATCTTGTTCTTTTGTCTCGCTTTGCTTACGTTAGGTTAGACCCGTGAAAAAGGATAACGCGAATTTGCCTCGGGAGAGCGCGATGCATTTATTAGTAAACTTTTTTAAACCAAGTATTTAATACGTATTTAACTTTTCTGTAATAACACGGGTAGTGTTCACCATGTTAAACTACACATAATTTAACATTATGTGATATTATGGGCAAACGTTAAAACCCATCATTATCAGTAGTCCGGTGAAGCTGTTAAGCCAATAGCGTAGTCAGTTCGAGAAAAAAAAACCATCTCTATCATTACATGGCATAAAACAAAGTCCCCTCCCGCGTCTGTCTGTCTGTTCGCGATAAACTCAAAAACTACTATTTACCACCCATCACTATTAGTAGTCCGGTGAAGCTGTTAAGACCTTGCTAGGTCAATAACGTAGTCAGTTGGAAAAAAAACCATCACTATCATTACATTGTATAAAACGAAGTCTCCTACCGCATCTGTCTGTCTGTTCGCGATAAACTCAAAAACTACTGAACGGACTTCCTTGTAGATACCCAGAACCCAGAACCAGTAGATAAAGTTATTCATGATGAAGGTTTAGGTATGTAATTTGTCAACGTTTTTCTTATTACCAGAGCGGGACAGCGTCCTCTGGGCCCGCTAGTAATGTATAAAAGTTTCACAAAAAACTATTTATATTATTGAAAGAGCAATGATTGTATAAATAATGATGACGTAAATAGTTCCGATGAGATGACTTTAATACGGTCCTTGACTCGGAAGATATTACAGCAGAATTCAACAAATAAAGTAAATAGACATTCATTATACTTACGTATTTGTTCGTACATGTACTGAGCCGTGACAGCTAACACGGTATTGCTCACGATATCACCGATAGATGCCGCCAGCGGTGTCGCTACATTATCAGGGTTCACTTTGAACTTGTGAGAACCATATATAACCATCACCATTACGAAATCTGTAACAGAAATTCAATATTTAATTATTAGTGACTCGGAAGATATTACAGCAGAATTCACCAAATAAAGTAAATAGACATTCATTATACTTACGTATTTGTTCGTACATGTATTGAGCCGTGACAGCTAGCACGGTATTGCTCACGATATCACCGATCGATGCCGCCAGCGGTGTCGCTACATTGTCAGGGTTCACTTTGAACTTGTGAGAACCATATATAACCATCACCATTACGAAATCTGTAACAGAAATTCAATATTTAATTATTAGTAAACGGAATCGATAGAGATGTGCAAAGGGATTGCAGAAATACTTAAATATTTGCTTTAAAATGCCAGTTTATATACTAGTCCAGTAGAGTGTTTACTTTAAAAGAGACCTGGTATCAAAACATTCGTTGAGTTGGAGTAGGACTTGCTTTCTACTACTGAATTATATGTATTGTATTGTCCATGATTAAGAAGAACATATGATAATAGAACCTAGGAATACTATCGCTTGTATTGTTTCCATTACTATTTCAGTAAGAGAACACTATTAACAGAATTAGAGACCATAGGTAAAAATCGTTGAGCTGGAGTGGGACTTGCTTTCTCCTACTGAATTATATGTATTGTATTGTCCATGATTAAGAAGAACATAGATAGAAGACAATAGAACCTAGGAATACTATCGCTTGTCTTGTTTCCATTACTATTTCAGTACGAGAACACTATTAACAGAATTAGAGATCATAGGTAAAATTTTAAGAATCCTTGCTTACACACGTCGAGGTCCCTGTAGCTTGGGAGTCGATAAAGGCTGAACTGTATCAGTAACTACAGTAACTAGAGCCCTGTACCAGTCATGACCAAGCAAAGCAACGATAGAACTGTCTCTGTGTACGTAAAAGTAGAATTTACATACGGGTAATTCTATAGAAACTGGATATTTTGGTTTATACTGTAGCTGTTCAGTCATCTCTTGTAAGATACGTGATAAGGAAGCCGGTTGGTAAACGTGACGGTTAGTAGTGTTTCTACGGTTTTAATAATTACTTATATTAATGGACTTGAATCCAATTCCACCCTATATTGTTCATTTTTGTTCCAATACCTGAGCATGTAAGATTTTTTCCGTGTACCTACTTTTTTGTTTCAATAATTCTTTTTAAAGTTTTTTCCGTGTGTTTAGAATTAGAATTGAAAATAGTCTCCAATCAAAACTAACTAAAAATCGGAAATTATGCTTTGTTCTTTAAATTTCATGCGAATAATGCAACTCAGTTAAGACGTTTATCATTAAAATACTATATTTTAATGTTTCTCAGTTGGTCCATCACATTGCAATGTTTCCTCGAGTCTGGTTAATTAATATCGATAGTAATATAATATTAGCTGTAGTTTCATTTGTATAAATTATAGCTCAAGTCAAGTCAGTCAAGTACCTTATACTTAGTGAAAGAGCTAATGGTAAAATATATTTTAAGGTGTTAATTGTTGTTTCTGTAATTAACACATATATACGTATAAACTCTCCAACTTTATCAATTACTATGGATGCAAATATAAACAATTGAATTTTGTATCTAAATGGAGACTTGGTAGGACATCAGGCGAGTCCCACTTTTTTACTAATTTAACAAAGCGGTAATCAATGTAAATTTTGGATGAAAAAGTTAATTGCCAGATCTATTGTACACCTGTGTGTCTGTATGTAAGCAATTCATATTTTTATATGTTAATAATACGTATTAATCAAATATAAACAATTGTATTTCGTATCTAAATGGAGACTTGGTAGGACATCAGGCGAGTCCCACTTTTTTACTAATTAATATAGCGATAAACTCTGTAAATTTGGATGAAAAAGTTAACTGCCAGATCTATTGTTCACCTGTGTATCTGTATGTAAGCAATTCATATTTTTATATGTTAATAATACGTATTAATTCGGAGGCAATTGTTATTGAACTAAGAAATTACATTCAAATAGACGTACGGTGAATGACGTGACATTACGAAATAGCTTTTCAATATGTAACTACGTGACAACAGACCATTTCATTACGTGTAATGTAGGAAAGTTTTAATAACGCACGTTTTTGTACAAACGTTTGAAATTCCCACATACGAATTAGTGTTGTGATTAGCAATAAATATATTATTTAGTCTCGACATTTGCTTCGGCCATTGTTTCAATTGTTAGCAAATATCCTTTGTTGTTAATCTAACTATCCCATGATTCAGATTCAGTAAGACCATAGATAACAATGTTAGATTCGAGAATAAGATCCCAAAATACACTACCAATTTGCAGAATACTACGTTCAAACACCATACCAAGCAAACTTATTAAAGTTAGACATTAGTCCGAAGATTATTAAATCGTGGTTCAATGCGTGAACGAATGAATGCATGAATATTATCTAGATATGGAACCGCACGTGTGGCTCAAATACGTTTTATATGCGTTAGTATCTATATAGAGTATTATATTTGAGTGGAACTCTAAAATAAAAGTAGCTTAAGTTACATCAACGATCTGCCAGTGAAAATCCCGTCAAAATTGGTCCAACCATTTTAGGAATTATTCGGACTAAAGGGACATATAATAATAGTTTTTAGTTATAAATGCAGTACATGTTTTAGATGCAGTATATATCAATTTAGAAGAAAGTAATTATATTGACATTGCAAATGCTTCGTTTTTATATTTGTATAGGTAAAAAGATTAGGGTTTCTTGCTGGTTCTTCTCGATGACTGAATTGTTTTCCGCTTTAGTAGAGTTTTGACGTTCATAAGCGCCTTCTACGAGCCTAAGTAGCACCTTAATTACCTCAGAGTAAATTTCCCTGTATTATAAAGACATCGTCTTAGACTATACGCACAAGTCACGACGCACAGTCTCCAATAAAAGTAGCGTTCAAAACCGTCCGCAAAAACATTCATACGTGGTTATAGTTACGCGATGAACTTATGAATGTTTGAACAAATTCAACCTTACCTGAATGATTTAAAGTTGTTTTTCAAAGAACGCAAGCGACGCGAGACTATTTAAAATGAATGCATCATTTTCAATCTTGTGCATATTTTATGCGTAGGGTTTTATGACTTTGAGTATGCATCATGGGTTTTATTTATATATCAATGTTGTTGGAACATGAGTATAAGTAAGTTAGATCAATCTATACTACGTGGCAAATGTTTTGGATATAAAAAAGTAAATACCTAGAACGAAGCACGTGGTTGTGGCGGTGAATACTGCAGATGCTATAAGTAGAAGTACATAGGGTCCGTAGACGGCCCGATCAGTGATGGCATTTACGACTATGGCAAAAATAGAGACCACGGTCGCCGCAACAATCGCCTGGACCTGTCGACAATGTTAATTAGTTAATAGTAACTTCACTATAAAGGTGGTAGAGGCACGTTGAAGCTTTTACTGGTGTCAGTATGAATGGGTCGCCCGGGGTAGTACCACCCTCTCACAGAAACACCCACGTGAAGTAACAGTGCTTGTATTGTTGCGTGTCGTTCGGTCAGTGAGAGAGCGAACCACCTTCCGTCCCTTCCCCTCCCCCCGAAACACATGCTGGTAACGCACTTGCGACTCCCCTGGTGTGGCATTGTCTTTAGTGACGTCTATCAGCTACTTCGGAACTTAAATAACACAGGAAATATTATTAGCAACTTTTTGGTATAAAGGAAATAAAATATAGAAAAGTACGAACAGATTACTAATTAAAAATTAATTAAAGATAAATTAATTATGATTTAATAGAAGTTTTGGTTATGTTTCATTAATATTTAACCGGATGTTACAGAAACGTGCCGCCATATTGCTGTAACGGGCTTCCGTTGCATTGTCGTTCAGTTACCTTTACCTCTAGTTAGTCGCGCCTAAAGAAGTCTTACTTCAAAAAGTTATATTTAGGTAAGTGAGATAAAATAAATCTTTAAAATAACATATATTTGAAAGATCTGCAACCATACATATATTATTATCTATATTTATAATCTACTAGCTGACCCGTGCCCACTTCGTTGAGCGGTAATAGGCATTATCAAGCTACAACTTTTCTCTAGAACTCAATATATGTCTCATCGTTAAGGCAGCGTTTTCTTTTTTTATACTATTGGCAGCAAACGAACATGCGGGTCACCTGATGGTAAGTGATCACCACCGTGCATGGACAACTGCGACACGAGAAGAATCACAGATGCGTTGCCGGCCTTTGAGAAAGGAATAGGCTCGAAACAGCGTTCACGAGAAACGTTTTCGTTCGACCATTTTTTCTCCAACTCCCCAGATATTACCGCTTATAACCTCACAAATTTACCACTTTATAATATTATAATAATAATATAATTAATTAATAGCTTCTGCCCACAACAAGCAGCGGAAGCTCTCAAAAGGAAAAAAACCCCGATTTAAAAACATTCTTCATTGTTGTTCCGCTCCTTTTGGTATTAGCGTGATGCTATATATAGCCTATGATATTCACAAATAACGTGGCTTTCTATTGGTAAAAGAATTTCCAAAATCTGTTTAGTAGTTCCTGAGATTACCCTCTACAACGTCACAACGTCACAAACTTTACCTCTTCATAATATTAGTATAGAATCACGCTGTCACGCGTTGCTGTGGCTCAGATATAACATGTTGAATTAACATTATGACAAAGTATTAAAAATGAATCTAAATCGTACAAACACTCGTAACGCAATGTCAGTACATTGCACCTATGCAAAACCGGGACGAATCGTTACTCCTTTACAGAATCGAATATTTCAATATCTACAGCTAAATTTAGCATATTATTTACACATTACAACTGTGTAAATACAATATAGAAGACTTTATAACTAATAACAAGCATATAAATATTTTTAAACTTAGTTGAGGCCACGAAAGGTAAAGTGTTCAAATTAATATAAATGTAATTTATACAGCAATTGATTTAAATATAATTATATACACAGAGATTCATAAAAAAACCAACTGATAATTAAAATCAAATTATTCTACTTAAATTTATGAATTATAAAATATATGTTTCGGACGCTAACATTTCTTATAATGATGTTTAAATTTTAGAAGATAAATTAGTATAATGCACTAGTGATTTTTATATCATAAGAAGGCCTACAAAAAACCCTTGATTATTTATATCTATAGTATAAATTAACTTATAGTTATTATCAAATAGTAATTGGTTATTTATGAGCTATGCTGATGAATGTATTTTTAAAAACCTTATTCAAATAAGCATTTTAGTTACGTAAGAATAAAGAATAAACAGGGTATATCGTAAAGAAACACTACGATAGAAGTGAAACTTTAATTACTGTGAAAATGTATGAGAGATTTAAAAAATACACGTAAAAAACGAACGTCAGGTGGTCTTGCCAGACGGTCACCCATCCAAATACTGACCGCGCCCGACGTTATTTAATTCGGTGATCGGACAAGAACCGGTGTTTTCAACACTCTGCTCCACAGTGTTTACCCCCACCACTTTTGGTTAAAAGAGGTTGCCAATCAGAATTTCAAAGCTTTTTCATAATAAGTTTTATTTAAAAAATGCTGCCTTGATATGACTACGGAGGGAAACTATTAGTATAACTTAGCTAAAAAAGGGTACTGACCTGTACTAATGATATGTTTCCAACGACCATTGATATGACTTCTTTGCCGGATTCCATATTACCCAGGTTAGCTTGAGTCGAGAGGCGTGATGCGAGGCACATGTCCAAATTACCTGACAACATTAAAATAATATCACTATATATCTATATATATATATATATATACAATAA
>MU159459.1:129782-173733 GCA_015888305.1 Antheraea pernyi | reverse complement strand
AGCAAGGTCTTAATAGCTTCACCGGACTACTAAGGCGAGCGCTTAAGGCACTCAGCCGATTTTACTTTGACAACTAGCTCAAGGGTGCGCGGCACACCTCGGCTTTGGCTGTTGCCTGATGCAAGCGATTCGCGACCTATCTGAGCTAACTTAAGCTAAGCTAACTATTCATACATATATGAGTTATTGAAACATATATGTGTACCAAGCATACATACCTCAACAACCCTTATATATATTTCGTGTCGGATAATATTCTAAACTATTTCAGTTTGATAAGGGAAAAAATATAAAACCCTTCCACTTGCATGTAAGCGTGTATGCGTGCACGTGTGTGGAGGTGATATGTGTAATGTTGTCGCAGTGATGTAAGATTTTGTGTCACTGTATCGCGCGAGCAGCGTACTCAAGGGCTCCACGCCGAGGGAACGGACCTAGGCTTGAGCAGCTGCCGAGGGGGGCCTAGTCGGCAATTTAATAAGTAACCGGAATATATTCATATAACATTTTTTGTGTGTTTTTCTGTGTGTCTGTACACGATAAACTCAAATACTACTGATTTTCATCCAGGTTCCACCAATAAATAGCGTTATTCATGAAGTATATAATTTGACAAAGTTTTGTGTAATTTTTGTCAAAATATGACATTAATTGTTGTAAGCATCAGTAAAAGTCAAGCTGCCTGGGAGGTTTCATGGAAGACGTTGCCTAATCCCTTTGAGATAGAGCAAAACAATGCATGGTGGGATATTCCTCTTGTATAGATCTACAAAAATGTCTAGGATGACATATATCTATCTTTTAAGGTTAGCTTATATATTGAACATTATATTGATTTTAAAGAAGAATTCAGAGTTATTTAATTCCTAACTGAAACTACAATTTTTGATTCCTAATTGAAACTCTCATTTCTAGTAACAAATCACAATATTCTTTTGTGTTTGTTAAACTACTACAGATAACAAAAAAATGTCTTGAGGCTATGAGTTTACAGTTTGCCAATATAGTGGAAAAATGATGAGAGTAAATTTTGACGATGCGCGTGCACACCGCCACGAAAAACCAAACACCCTGAAGTTAGCTATAGTCAACATTTTGTTCCTTTGTATTTGTATTTTTTTGTATTAAAACTTTCAATGTGTTAAATACCTTTTTTCTATTGTTAGTGTCGTTTTCTCTACAAACGTAGAATAAAGGGAAATATAACATTTTTGAAAAGATTTTTATCATGTTACGCCAAAGAAGTAGAACTTCTAACGCGTGTACATAAGTACACACACACTATTTTTAATGTATTAGCTTTGTTTATATTACTTTAAGTAGAAAATAATTGGTATAGTGTATTATTATTCTTTGTGTACCATATAGATCTTGACCCAGATGTAAGTATAAGGAGATCCGAGGTCAAAGTACGATCGAAGTTTCGACTATGGCATTTTATAATTTAAAAAATAAAGTTTATAGTTTTGTTTGTGAAATAGAAGGCTATACTCTTATGTGTAATTGCAGTGGAAGGCAACAGAGTTCATATATTATGATACTCTGTAACATATTTTTAAACCTTTAACAAGCCGTGACATTTAATTATATAATGAGTTGACAAAGAAGTAACTCTTACATTGTCAGCTTAAGGTTCACAGGGTGACGCATATTCGTAATTATCTGAAGAGATTAATACCACTGCCGTTTACTCAAATTTAAACCTTATGTTATACTAGCTGTGCCCGCGACTCCGTCCGCGTGGAACCTAATGTAAAAAAACTGTGACTAATAAAATCATCTGAATCATTAGGAAAAGTTAAATATGTATTTGATACTTGGTTTAAAAAAGTTTCGAATTAAATACACCGCGCTCGCCCGGGGCAAGTTCGCGTTATCCTTTTTCGCAAGTCTAACCTAACTTTACCAAACCGAGACAAAGCAGCAAGATACATTTAATACGAGACCTTTTTAAACCAAGTATTAAATACGTATTTAACTTTTTTGTAATAACACCGCATATGTATAACTTTAATATTTAAGTTACAAGAAGTCGTTTTTTTACATTAAAAAAATAGTTTAAATAGTTAAGTGATGTTTATTGGTCATATTATCAATAACAATTATGAATTTTTATCAATATGTAATGGTATAATACTTTTTTTTTTTTTAACGTGTTGAAATGGTATAATAACTGAGCCATGCCAACGCGTGACCGGGCCAGCTAGTCCGTTACTATGGTTGCATTAAAAAGTTTATAAAATAACAATAAACTTGTAAACTAAAGGTTTTGCATCCAATTTGTGTTACATATACGTTTTAGTCACGCCTGCTATTGGTTCTCTTATATGTTGTTTTATGTATGCTACTATTTTTATTATATTAATTTCCCCTATATATATTATGTACCCTATTATTTTTTACATTACTTTCTTTCCATATATATAATTTCAAATTTTAATTCATATTTATTTTTTTACGCGCCGTGACTTGCGTTGGGTTCCAGCCGCAAATTAGCGTTATGTATTTCTCATACTACTAGCATATGACTAGGCCCCCCTCGGCAGCAGCTCAAGCCTAGGTCCGTTCCCTCGGCGTGGAGCCCTTGAGTACCCTGCTCGCGCGATACAGTGACACAAAATCCTACATCACTGCGACAACATTACACATATCACCTCCACACACGTGCACGCATACACGCTTACACATGCAAGTGGAAGTGTTTTATTTTTCCCTTATCAAACTGAAATAGTTCAGAATATTATCCGATACGAAATATATATAAGGGTTGTTGAGGTATGTATGCTTGGTACACATATATGTTTCAACAACTCATATATGTATGAATAGTTATTTTAGCTTAGGTTAGCTCACATAGGTCGCGAATTGCATGTATCAGGCAACAGCCAAAGCCGAGGTGTGCCGCGCACCCTTGAGCTAGTTGTCAAAATAAAATCGACTGAGTACCTTAAGCGCTTGCCTTAGTAGTCCGGTGAAGCTGATAAGACCTTGCTTGGTCAATAGCGTAGTTAGTTCGGAAAAAAAAACTAGTATATGTTGAGCTGGACACCATTTCGTAATGCATATTTTTATTAATTCTTGTATAATTGTATATTATATTATGCGTTATGAATACAATCTTTCTTTCTTTTAATAAACAACTAGTTTACAAGCGTTTCTAACGATAATTCAAAAGAATTCCTTTATTTCTACTGTAAGACATTTTATCAACTGCACCCTTTGTTTACGTTAACAATGCTATATAATTACCTAACTAATAACTGCATGACAATCGCTTACGATTGAAGAAAATGACAGATTTTTATCGTTTAACCACGCCACCGATTATATGACGGATATGCGTGACTATGCTTTTATGTACACGCGTTTTGTTATTTTACAAAATCAGCGAAAACATATGGCGGCTACAAAGCATGACTTAAGTGTTATGAAATATATGCATATGAAAGATAGTGTCTTTTATGGATTATTTCCGATGCGGTTGTATTTATTTACACAAGCGTTTATTGAGGGATTATTGCGATTTTATATTATACTAGCCGCAAAACTCGGGTTAAAATATATCGCAAGTTTAATTGTATAAGAAATATTTAAGGATCCATTTTCTAAAGTAGATAGATATTATAGATTTCTATCTTAGATAATAAACTTATTCGACCATTAAACATACGATGTAAAGTGTATCAAATTAATTAACTAATTATAGAATCCAAATAATTATAAGTTGAAATGAGAAACACTTGAATAAATAGTAAATTTATATTTTATTGCAACCATTTTGGAACTTTCTAGATCATTTCGGATCAATTTTATCGATTGCACGCATTTTGGAACTATCTAGATCATTCCAGAAGCTTTCTGAAATATTCTAGATCGATTACAATAATTGCACGGCTTGTTGGAACTTTCTAGATCACTCCAGAAAGTTTTAGAACTTTCTAGATTGATTTCATCAGTTGCATACATTCTGGAACTTTCTAGATCATTCCCGAGATTTCAGAATTTTACATTATTCAGAGAAGGACAGATATATATTATTCCACATTTTTGCCACCCACTTCCACTCACCCCGACCAAACTCCCTTATGCATACCAAGAGACCAAGGGGAAGTTGATCAAAGTTTCGGATGATAGAAAAAACCGTGGACACACGTACAAACATTATCATTTTATATAATATATTTAGATTAGATTAGTTTCTGTCAACGCCTTCGTCCGCGTTGAGTAGTTACTTTGAGTTAACGTTAACTTTAACTCGCGATTTCGTTTACATAGAAAGTGAAAATAACCCCGATTTTGAAACATTCTTCATTGGTGATCCGCTTCTATTGGTCTTAGCGTGATGAAATATAGCCTGTGGCCTGCCTCTATAAATTACTGTTAACACTAACAGAATTATTCAAACCGGACCAGTTTTCCTGAGATTATCACGTTCAAGCAAACAAACTCTACCGGTGTTATTACAAAAAAGTTAAATACGTATTGAACCCTGGCTTTAAAAAGGTCTCATATTAAATGCACCGCGGTCGCTGAATGTTCGCCATCTTGCTCTTTTGTCTCGCTTTGGTTGCGTTAGGTTAGACTTGTAAAAAAGGATAACGCGAACTTGCCTCGGGCGTGCGTGGTGCATTTATTAGGAAACTTTTTTTAACCAAGTATTTAATACGTATTCAACTTTTTTGTAATAACACGGTTCAGCTTTACAAATAAGTATAGATACGGCAGAACAATAATGATATAAGTGTTATAGAAGTTCCTTAAAAATAGAAAAGTATTGAGCGATGATCACTTCGGAGATTCCGGTGAAGAGAAACATCGAGATAAAACCAGGGCGTGGTGGTTATTTTTTCTAATGGTAGTTAGAGTAATTGTTTTATATATATTCATATATAACCACATATAGATATAATTAATGCGCATATCTAAAATCAGTGATGCGGTAATTATGTCTGTTTATATCTATTATTTACTTATTATCAATTATTAATATCATTTGCTATCTACATTGACGTATAATCATATTTTTCCGTAAATTTCAAATAACACTAAACTATCGTACAATCTTAATAGAGGATTATTTTGTTTTCGTTCTGAATACCTATATATGTTTTTTCGAAACCAATATTCTAAATAAACTATGAATTTTATTATTAGATTATACAATAGCTAAGTAAAAGAGATCCCCGAGTAAAAGACACGTACAGAATTGACAAAATTCTGCTCAGTTTATAACTTACTTAATAATCTTAGTGTTACTTTATAAACGAGTTGTTCTTTGCAGTTTAACTATAAAAACCTCATTAAGCGTGTTTTATCGTGGGGCGTGTTCTGAGGAGTTGTTTAACCCCATCCCATCTTCTTATTTCCAGTACAGAACTACGCGGGTGGGTACGCGTCCCTACAGATTCACAGTAACCATACTAGCAAGAATAAAGAAGTTAAAAAATTCTTATCTCTGTCGTTCTGTGAAGATGTGGAACCGTTTCCCAGCCAGTATATGCCTTAAGCGTGTTTTATCGTGGGGCGTGTTCTGAGGAGTTGTTTAACCCCATCCCATCTTCTTATTTCCACTACAAAACTACGCGGGTGGGTACGCGTCCCTACAGACTCACACTAGCAACCATCCCGGCAAGAACAAAGAAGTTCAAAAATTCTTATCTCTGTCGTTCTCTGAAGAAGTGGAATCGTTTCCCAGCCAGTATATGCTGACGACTATCGTCGCTATTTAACATCGACAGTCGTCGTTGTTTTAGGACTGTACCGTACTTTCCATCAGGTACTGCACAGGTACCAAACTAGTATAAAAAGAGTATTTTTTATGTTTGACCGTCGTTTCCCAATACCCCGCGCCACCCCTTAAAAGACCTTCGACCAATGTTTTTTAACTTAATTGCTCTTTCCTTCAAGAGTCGTAGCGTGATGTTACATGGCCTTTCTCAATAAATAAACTAAATAATGAAAAAATTTGATACGTAGTTCAAGTCTAATACAGTTCCAGCTACCTGTTTAAGACGAACAAGGAACAGACAAACGAATCTTTCGAGCTTTTTGGTATTAACATAGATAAATTTAATAAGATTGTTATTTCCTCTTACCTTTTAACCCTGAGAGTGAAGGCACCAATACAAATATCGCAGATATATTCACAAAAACATCCCAGTCCTGAAACAATATCATATTAAATTTGTTTTATTATGAAAATCCAAAGCACAAAGGTTTTTGCGAAGTTCATTTCCTTATTGCTGCCACATTGACATGTTAAAGGTACAAAAAAAATTCGTCAGACATGGTAAAAGTGTCACGTAAAACAAAAAACAGATAGCCTGTATAATTTTGTTTTACATCTGTGATCTTTCGAACGAAATCAGAATTGTAAATCTGGCAGCTCAGCCCGGACTCTCGGGTTTTCCGTTCTTAACATCTTGTCATAGCAAAATCCGCAAAAATAAGTGAATCTTAATCGTGGACTTGATATGTTTATAGCACTATTAAAAAAGAAAACGGAAGGATTTTATAATTTTTAATTGTCTCGAAGTAGAGGTTATAAGCTAGATTGTAGTTATCAATAAAGTCTATAATTCTCGCATCATTTCGTGGATACAACGAGAATGCGAGTTGCGGTGTTGTCGATAAAACTATCGATGTCTAATATCCACCAAGCTTATTCCGATATTTCAATATATTACTATGATTATTCTCTAGTTGTAATTTATGTCTAAACTATAGTGATGGCATAATATAAGATTATAGTAAGTTTATCGACAATGGTTGAAACTAGAAACGGAATTAACACTCAAAGCTTAATTAAAATACATAATGGATAAAAGAAATCGAGGTAGGTAGAACGTAGGTCAGAAGACGATATCATAAAAGTAACTGGTCCAGCATAGATCCAAATAACAAGAGGTAAGGGAACAAGGAAGTATTTAGAGAGGGCCTTTGTCAAAGGACAATAAAATGGTACCCAATTAATAAATAATCAACAAGCAGACTATATCGGTGATTCTGATTACATAATTTTTGCTACATTTCATTTCTATTAGGCAAAGGGGGCGATCCCAAGAACGAAAATTGATTACAATAATATCTTGTAATATACTGCCGTACAAAAACGGGGGGTGCATCTGTCGTTTTTAGTTTGGAGTTTTATATATCGTCATCATCTTCTTACCCTTATCCCACCTAAGTAGGGTCGGCAAAACATGTTTACTCACTTTCCCACTTTCCCTTGTCAGATATCATCTCAGTATTCAGACCTTTTATACACATATCATTTTTCACACAATCCGTCAATATTTTTTTCGGTCTTCTTCTACTCTTATATCCGTTCATTTCCATAATCGAAACTTTTTTTGTTATATGATTTACATCTCTTTTCATAATATGCTCGTACCATGATAACCTATTACTCCTCAACTTCTCTGTTACCGGTGCTATTTTCAAACTTTCTCTGATATACCATTTATATTTTGTGCTTTATCTATATTAATAATCTAATTGTATGGTTTTGTTCACCTATGAGTTTTTCTTTTTAAATTACTTAACATAAAATCGAATTAGGCTTACTTTTCTAAAGGCTCAGGCTAAAGACAAACGAATTTCCTCCGGTATGTGTATCAGTTACATGTGCTCTTTTTGTTAATGACAGTAGTATAGTAACTATATAGCAGATATAGATACTAAAGACTTACCCTGACAGTTCCTAGCACGAGACCAGCACCGATGGTGCTTAATGGATAAAAGAAATCGAGGTAGGTAGAACGTAGGTCAGAAGACGATATCATAAAAGTAACTGGTCCAGCATAGATCCAAATAGCAAGAGATAGGGGAACAAGGAAGTATTTAGAGAGGGCCTTTGTCAAAGGACAATAAAATGGTACCCAATTAATAAATAATCAACAAGCAGATTATATCGGTGATTCTGATTACATCATTTTTGCTACATTTCATTTCTATTACGCAAAGGAGGCGATCCCCAGAACGAAAAATTGATTACAATGATATATTGTAATATACTGCCGTACAAAAAAGTATTCAGACCTTTTATACACATATCATTTTTCACACAATCCGTCAATATTTTTTTCGGTCTTCTTCTACTCTTATATCCGTTCATTTCCATAATCGAAACTTTTTTTGTTATATGATTTACATCTCTTTTCATAATATGCTCGTACCATGATAACCTATTACTCCTCAACTTCTCTGTTACCGGTGCTATTTTCAAACTTCCTCTGATATTCTATTTATATTTTGTGTTTTATCTATATTAACAATCTAATTGTACCGTTTTGTTCACCTATGAGCTTTTCTTTTTAAATTACTTAACCTAAAATCGAATTAGGCTTACTTTTCTAAAGGCTCAGGCTAAAGACAAACGAATTTCCTCCAGTATGTGTATCAGTTACATGTGCTCTTTTTGTTAACGACAGTAGTATAGTAACTATATAGCTGATAAAGATACTAAAGACTTACTCTGACAGTTCCTAGCACGAGACCAGCACCGATGGTGCCACATCCTGCTATGAAGAACGGTACAGCCACTTGCATCAGCGTCGTCCACCATTTTTCTTCCTTCTTCTGGAAGTATAAAAATAAATTAGTTAAGTATTGGTTTCTCTATAAAAAATAAATATATTTTTCGTTCACTCTTAACGAGTATCTTATGTATTCTAATGGTAATAATTTCAAAAATATAAGCTCGAAAGGTATTCATAGGTCATCTAGTAACCACAAATCACTTATTAATAGATGGTAGAATGATAAATGTTGTTCATAATAAAGAAATGTTAATCAAAGAAATATCAAACCCAACAGAATAAAGTAAAGTATATTTTTCAACTGATTCACCACGTGGACAAGATATTGATGACTTGGTAAGTTATTTAATGCTTAAACGCTGACGAACTATCTGGTTCCAGTAAAAACCTAAGTAAAAGTTTTAACATATCTTCTCTTATTGGTTCTGTTACAGGTTGCACTGTCTAGAAATCTCAAACACGTTCAAGTTTAGCACAACTGCTAAACTCCAAATCGTAATGTTGGAATACAAGGATTTTTAGTATCATGCGAGTCTACCACAGCAAAAGTCTTGATTTATGTATACCGGCCGTGTTCAAAACTTGAGATGCTTTTACTACATATGTGGTGATCGCGCCCCTGCCGGGCTCAAATCCTTACTACAATAAAACGACTTACCAATTAAAATAAAAGCGAGTGTAGATAAACATAATAAAAAAATAAAACACAAAAAAAACGGAAACAAAAAAATATCAATTTAAAATAATGATATAATGATAATTATTAGAAAAATTGTATTTTTAATATATGTTAGTGTAAAAGAATTTTGGCGCTATGCAAACAAAAAATCACTGTTTTGAATAAATTTGCACTGATAATATTATTATATCATAATATTGTCTTTAATTACATCCGCCACGTAATTATTTTTGTCTAAGAAATAATAATAAAACTCATATTATTATGATTAAAAAGATTTTAGGAAATACCGAGATATTTGAAATAAATCCTCAATATTGTGTCATAAATATCGCTCAATGATCAGAAATTGCTATCCATTGTATGTGGTTGAGCATACATCGAAAGAGATGAGATAAAATGGATGTCCGGAACGGAACAAATGTGTTCAATACCGTTTTAAATTGATTGTAAATCAGATTAATTCCATTGAATATCAACGTTTTGAGATCGAAACCAAATCGCATGTAAAATGTATTGATGTTAAACAATGAGGGCGTTTTTCGAGTTAAAATAAAATATATGACGTTTTAAGTGAAGTTTTTATTAATAAAAACATAACAATAATAAAAAAATAATAACAATAACAAAAAATAAAGTGCTATCTCTTCGCCAACAACTTTAGTTGCCCACTGGTTACATAATGGCACGGTACCTTCGCAACTTCTTCACCATTTTGCGGTGACTCCTCGTGATCTTGCGATTGTTCTTCACCACGAAGGTTTTCTCTTTCATCGGAACAGCTAGAGTTATCATTATCTTCATCTTCATCCAACCTCTGAAGTTCAACCTCTTCTGTATATACTCTTCCACGAAATACCTATAAAAGCAATGATAAAGATTAACCATTCGAGCTTCTAAAAATATAATGAGCAAATTTATTTACTAAGTCATATACTTACCCTAGCATTGCAAAATTGTTTTTATAATAAACTCCTATATATTCCAATCGTACGGCTTATATCCAACTAATTTATCATAGTAGGAGTACTCGGATTTCGATTGGGCCCCTCAGAGAGAAGAAAGAGATAGTCAGCTAGTTCGATTTCGTATAGTGTCATCTTTGTCTATCGCAGTAATTGCGCTCTGCGATAGAGAATGCTTTACAAAGCCGAAGTTAGCTGAATTTAGCCGGACATCCCAAATCAAATGTTACGTATCGTTATTCATAGAAAACGCGTTGGATACGATGTGCACTATTTAAACTGTCACATTTTTATTTCATAAAATCCGGTATCTATTTAAGACATTCTCCAGCTATATCGAGTTTTTGATATGCACACTGGCCATTCGACGGTAAATACGAACTGCCACTGGTGAATCCTTTATCGATATCGTTCAACACAACACTATGGGCGTATTAGTGTACGGCCTGAGTGCATCTGCGTTCGGCGGTGCGTCCAGCGGGGTGTCCAGCGTCCAAGAACGACGCTCGCGCGCCACTCAGGACACTCACGTACTAATGCATACGTTTGAAACGAACGCCTGACGCGACGCTCGATTATAGCGTCCACACTGGACGTACACTAAGATTTACACGCTATCTAATTTCACGAGTTGTTGGCGGTATAATTATTCTGGCATGTAGTGGATTTTATATTTTATTCATAATCTTGTGTTAGTGGACATTATATCTTGTAATATAGGTGGCATTTTACGTAAGTAGGTCGATTATTGTGCATAAGTGAAGTGGACGGGAAGTACTACGGAGCGTGAATTCTGAGATACCATAAAAACTCCATGAAAAGTTCTAACAAAGAGATCACCATCTTGTTGAATCATTGAAATGATATCAAGTCATTTGCAGTATTATAACCTATACGACAATGGCCATAATAATCTAGGAGATTGGTTGCAAAAATAAAATAAATAAATCTTATTTCGCGGAAATGTAATAAATGGATAAATAAATAAGAAACAAACAAGTTTTCTATTATCCTTCAGTAATTAAATTTGTGAACATTATGCATAGATAGATAGACTTTAGATAGATATATATGAATATAGATAACGGTCGGGTTTACGATGATTTAATTGCACACATTTATTATGTTTGTAAGATTAACTGGGAATATTTGGAGATTCAGTATTATTTATAGGTAATGGAATTGCAACGAGTTTCAAGTGTGTTTAAAAATGAATTGTGACTAAACAGGTATCTAATTTTCATTCATAGTGTTTTTGAGAACTTTTAGGAACAACCATTTGATGTAATTTTTATAGACGGTTCTTAGCTACTTCTTCTTTGGATTGGATTGATGCTTTGTATTTTTTTTTAATACGCAATAAAGTGGTTAGGAATCATTTACTTAAAATATATATATATCAGGTGACTGTTTAGACAGTAGCAATATTTCTGGATGACACTACGCACTCGATTCTCGTTCTAAATTATTAAAAAAAATAGGTGCTTATTTTGACCTAATTATCTAGTAAAATACAAAAATTATACACAATCCTCTACGCGTTTATGTGAAAGCGCAGTGTCAAGGACCGCCATTTGATTTCACTTGAAAGGGAACGTGGGAAGGTTAGGAATAGGGTAAAAAGGGTTTATTACCCGTTTTACTATCGACAGTTATTAACTCCGGGTCGCCCACTGTAGCTTTTGGCACCGGTCCTTGAACTTAGGTTTATTATTTTATTTATACGTTTGTAACTATACTTTTGAAAGTCTTAGAACAAACTTTAACTCAGGTTTTCTTTGTTGTTTATTAGTATTTGTTTTAAAATTATTATTTTATATGTCAAATTTGTGACTCGTTTTACGTTTTCGAACGTATGCCTTGAAACTTATACGCCATTAATTTATAATTTAATTTCAGACGATTACGTAAGAGCGAACGGTTTGAATAATCAATACAGAATATCATATGAAGTATAATAATATGATAAACAAACACTTTGAAAGATAAAGCCCTACATTTTTAAGCTAGCTAGCAGATAAGAATTAATTCAGGAGATAATGAACCGAAAGTGTTTGAAGTCAACTGTGTGGCCACTGCATAGAATTAAGAAACCGCTTACATGTTACTATATGATCCACTGCGACTTAAAGGTCAGGGCTTAATGTAGAATATATCGAATTTTTGTTTGTACTGTAGGTACTGAGTATCTCATCCTCATTGGCAGACTGGCTGAAACTTTGTGTATATTGTAAATAGAATGTCGTTCAAACAAATGAACGACCGCGTCTCTATATAAATACATTATATGGAGTTGTAGTCTAATTTACGCAGTCCAAGTATTATTATTACGCTGTCCATCTCAGTCTAGACTCTTATACTAGTGAGTCGAAGCTCCTACAGTGCGTTATAAACTTTGTTACCCTTTTACCATAATCTTACCTGATCACAAATACCAACGTGGGCCAAGATGGTAAATACGCTAAATCTAGACTTCCAAGGACAGCTACGAAAACATACTTATGGTGCTTGGAGGCAGATTTACAAAAGCTAGCCAATTGGATTTACAAAAATCCTTATCACTGTGCAAATAATTTTATAGTAAAGAAATCTTTCTTATTTATGGATACTATAAAATAAATGATTTACCCCCGACAGCGGTTGTTTCTCTGCATCGCTTTCAGCTAATTTCTTATCCGGGGGATCCCCCGGACTTTTCATATCGCCGTTTATCGATGCCATATTGTAAGTATGATCCCCGTTGCCAATTTCATCTGTAAAGAGAAAAATATACTGTATTTACTATTTAGTATTAAATATATACTGTTACTTCACGTCACTTTCTGTTAGAGGGTGGTACTACCCCGGGATACCCGACCCATTTATGTTGCAACCAGTAATAGCTTCAGCGTGCCTCTAACCTACAAAACCCACTGCCTTGATTGGGTAAAATAATACATTTTTTTCCTATAAAACCGGTACTCGCGGAATTCCTAATTCCTTTAAGTTTCATAACCTTGAAATAGTATGCGTACCATCTAGTCGTGGTGGGCGAGTGGTTTGATCGGTAAAATATCAATTCGATGTCCGCAGGTTCAAACTCCTGTATATAGCAAAGAATTTCTCGAATTTCGCCTACATATACTCATTTCTATTGGTAATACTACACGCTGACAGTGAAGGAATATGTCGTGCGGAAATCTGGACCCGAGAAATGTTATTGTAGTATCACTACGTACGTGGGAAAAATATGGAATTGTGGATTTCTCAGAGTTTAAAATTTCCAATACGTCGCGTCGTGTGCTGGCGTGGTGATTATGGCCATATATTCCTTTGGGAAAAGGCGTATAGCCCTGCAATGGGGTATCTTATAGGCTGATGCGATGCACAACTATTCGAGATATTAACAAATAATTTATTGTGCAGTAAAAATAAAGTAATTAAAAAACATAAAGATAACAGATTAAAAAAAGTAGAAACCGATTTTAAAAGTATAAAACGCAATATAAGTTTCCAATGTCAAAACTTTTAAGAGAAAAAATCAATTTGATTTAGTATAACGAAATTATATACTAAAGAACTAAGAAATAATAGCAATAATTACTCAATAAGAGCTCACATAATTCCTCAAATATCGGCGACATAAATTCTTTTTAAAACAAGTTTAAATGTAAATGCTCCTATAACTTTCAACTTACTGAAGTACACTGAATTTAGTATTTTACGTTAGGTAAGATTCTTAAAATTATAATGTATTTATTATATATCGATAATTCTCGTATTGTCACTGGAGTTTGATTCAGCTGTGTCTATAATCAGATTGGCGTGTGCAAATATATTACTGCCTTAATATGTTATATATTCGATAAAAAAAACAATTTTTGGCGCCTGAGTTTTTGGCTCCAATGAACTCATCATCAAACAGTCAGAGACCCATTATAGCGTCATAACCTCTTCCCAAAGGAAGGTACCCTAACCTTCACCTAATCATCACGTCAGCTCACGATATACTGTCGATTTCAAAATCCGAGAAATCCGAGAGGGAGAGGGGAGGTGAGCCTCCGGCACTCTCGCAGACCGATCGAAAGCGAACACGAGCACTGTTACTTCACGTGGGTGTTTATGTGTGTCGGGTGCTACTACCCGGGCGAGCCGACCCATTCATGCTGAAACCAGCTTCAGCGTGGTTCAACCGCCTTAATTTTCTAAGGTTCAAGTTGCCTCACGATGTTTTCCTGCACCGTCAGCCGATAGTGTTCCAATTTAAATTACTAAATTTACGCGAATTCCTACAAATTCGTTGGTACATTGCTGGGGTTTGAACCTGCGGACATCGAATTCTATTCCATCGGTAAAACCACTAGACCAAAACAATATATATAATAGAGCACAATGTTAAGTATGTATATGTTACATATTGCTATGTATTCCAATAGTTGTCACAGTTTAATTGCATTATAGACTTAACCTGATTTAATTAGCGTACGATCTTTGACCGCACCGTCATTTAAAATCAGGTCAAATTACGATCAAACATATGTACAATTAAACGATAAAAACATCCGATTTCACGTACGAGTGTTAGCAAAGACGTATACTATTTATTCATTTGAAAGACATGACGAAAGGCACGTGGGCGATTTGTGTAATGAGAACTGTTATTACTTAACCACGTGTGATGTAAACATCATAACCGGTTCGTGTATTGTTATAATGATGTCAAATATCAATATATTTTATAGTTTATGCACAAATTACTTCAAATAAATTACATGTAATAATTATTTATTGAATATCGATTGTAAATGTTATTGGCGTTTAACAATACTCTATGAAATATGTACATAAGAGTAGGTGTTTATGATTTGTTGAACTTGTTTCGTTGGTTGTAATAACTCTATTTGATTGAAGACACGTTTTTTTATTTACAAGCTTCTATTTTAACTTGCAGCAATAAGTATATATTGAATACTGTTTGAAAAACTTTTATTTGGCGTCTAATAATAATGTACGAAATTATGTATATAAAAGTAGATGGTTATGGTTGGTTGAACTTGTTTCGTTGGTTGAAATATCTCTATTTGATTGAAAATACGTGTTTTATTTACAAGCTACTATTTAGCTTGCAGCAAAAAATATTTATTGAAAAGCGTTTGTAAATGGTATTGGCAATTAATAATACTCTATAAAAATATGTACACACGAGTAGGTGTTTATGATTAGTTGAACTTGTTTCGTTGGTTGAAATAACTCTATTTGATTGAAGATACGTTTTTTTTATTTACATGCTTCTATTTTAGGTTGCAGCAATAAGTATGTATTGAATAGTGTTTGAAAATCTTATGTTACATTGTAGGAAAATATGTATCACATAAAAGTAGGTGTTTATGATTGGTTGAACTTGTTTTGATTGCATTCGATATCTTTATATGATTGAAGAAATGTTTTTAATCTAGCCTCTATTCCGCTTGCAATATTTGTTTAGGTCATATCGTGTAAACCGAATTAAAAGCGGTTCTGTTAGACCTGTGGTTTTTCCACGACTTCTTATAAAGGCTTTCGAGTCGTCGATTGTATGAAAATAAAAGTAACTATTTATATTTTTTTAATGGAAAATACTAATAAATCTCGTTAGTAGTTTTTCAATGTAAAATAAAATAAAAAAGTATGTAATTCACACGTGGCAGAAGTGGAATTTGGTAATATATTTTAAAAGGATGAGATGAATACACTATGGAGGTGATAAACATTAAGTATTAGGCATTATTTTGTTTTATTCTGATATTAACAATGTTGGTAATACGCGACACAGAATAATTTTTAAAAGTGTGCGATAGTCACTACAATGCAACAGAAAATAATGTGCCAAAGTTTCTCTCTCTTTCTCTCATTTTTTTTTTTTCGAACTGACTACGCTGTTGACCAAGCAAGGTCTTAACAGCTTCACCGGACTACTCTCTCTCTCTCCCTTTCTGTCTTTGTATGTATTTCGAGTACATTGAGAAAATACTATCTCATTCTCTCACAGCCTAAAACCTATTATATATATATATATACGTTTATAGCTTTTGTATTACACATTTTCGTTCCATAAAATCCAATTCACACCGTCCCAAAAAAAGTTCAATCCGATAAAAGTTAATCTGTTGACAAAACAAAAGTAAAAAGTGCACTGAACTCTATTATCTTTGTGTATTTATATACATATACATAACTACCTATTTAAATATGAAATATATAGATATCCATTTATATAATCGAAACTAGTTTCAGTGGGGCTTGCAGGCCCGAATGACAATACCAATTGTCGATGAATCGTATTGCGGTGGTCGGCATTATTTTATACCAGGTGAATGTTTAGACAGTAGCAATATTTATGGAGGTCACTTAGCACACGATTTTTGTTCACGATTTTCGTTCTAAATCAATTAGAAAATACATGGCCAAAACCACGCTTGGCAGCGATAAGTCCGTCCTTTTTGTCTGTCTGTTCGCGATAAACTCAAAAAATACTGAACGAATTGTCTTGCGGCTTTCAGCAGTACATAAAGTGATTCATAGGGAAGGTTTTGGTATATAATTTGTTAAGGATTTTCTCATAGTCAGGGCGGGACAACGTCAGCCGGGTCCGCTAGTAAAACATAAAAAAACCACTACATGATAAACTAAGATCCTGCCAAAAACACCCATCCTCAAGCTGTCTCGATGTTATATAATTACATATTTGTCTGTCTGTTTGTTTCGGATTTTCATGCGGTTTTCACCAGTAGATAATGTGATCCATGAAGAAGGTTTGGGTATATAATTTGTCAAGGTTTTTATTATCAGGGATAACGTCCACCGGCACTGCTAGTATAGTATAATACATATTTATACCTAAACATAGCTTGGTGATGATTGCACACAGCTTAGAAAAATTTAAAAAGTACGAAGATAATTCCCTCTCGGCACATATCTGTATACCTCTCATGAAGAAATAAGCGTGATGTTTCTTATTACCAGTACATACCTCAGCGTGCGAGAAAGCCAACCGTGACTAAATCGCAAGGTCGCTCTGTAATACTGTTTTCTTCATTATAAACGACCTTCGTAATCTGTACGTATTTTAGATGATTACTTCTTGTACTTATTTTGTTTAAGACGGAAGAGTCGACGGAAAGGTGTTCGAGTCGTTTCCGAGTTGAGATAATAGGCCTGATAGTTTTTTTAATTAAATAATAACACATATTAACAAAATTGTAGTGTCTCTTGTTTGTTCGAGCTTACCTGAGAAACGATTGAATCGATTTCGACGAGAATTTTACCGATAGATAGAAGACTTTTCGGGGTATATTTAGATTATTATTTCACGTTTATACAGGGTTAAGCAGTAATGATAGAATTTAACAGAGTTATCTAAAAAACCTGTAAAAGTGTAACATGAGGTCAAATATTTATGATCAAATTACATTGAAAATACAATCCATAATCAATTTCAAAAACACTTTTCAGGAAAACAAAATTGCGTTAGACTGTAAATAAAACGTAAGGATTCAGGCGAATTATGTAAATTTCACCAGTTTAGTAGAAGTACCATCTCTATGTAGTACACAGGCGAAATCCATTAGCAAAGGAGATCAAAAAAGAAAAAAATATAATGGTTCTGTGGTAACGTGTTCGAAGACCGCGTTGTCGTCTATCAACGTTCAAAGGTTCGAATCAGCCTGGACTTTCAATGAAAGAACACTCTCAGATGACATTTTTTATAGAAGGAAAAAGGTTTGATTTTTGCTTGTAATGGACGAGCTAAAAAAATACTTACCTGATTAAAAAAAATCAAAAGAAAGCTAATATACATTACTAGCCTCTGCCCGCGATTTCGACCGCGTGGAATAGTTACCTTGGGCTAACGCAGGGTAAGTTCTCAACACCCTGGACGGACGCTGGCGGTTCGAGCCCCATTTTAAGGGGCTTGGACCGCGCATAGTAGGGGCGGCAGCGGCGCTCGGACGACTCCTCCCCAATACGGGGGGGGGGCGGTTAGGTTAGTTTAGGTTAGGTTAGGTTAGGTTAGGTTATGTTAGGTTAGGTTAGTTTAGGTTAGGTTAGGTTAGGTTAGGTTATGTTAGGTTAGGTTAGTTTAGGTTAGGTTAGGTTAGGTTAGGTTATGTTAGGTTAGGTTAGTTTAGGTTAGGTTAGGTTAGGTTAGGTTATGTTAGGTTAGGTTAGTTTAGGTTAGGTTAGGTTAGGTTAGGTTATGTTAGGTTAGGTTAGTTTAGGTTAGGTTAGGTTAGGTTAGGTTATGTTAGGTTAGGTTAGGTTAGGTTAGTTTAGGTTAGGTTAGGTTAGGTTAGGTTAGGTTACACCGCGCAGCACACACTCTCTGAGTGTGCTGCGTGGGAGGAGCAGCGCCGCACTCTGGCTGCGGCGGTAGGAGAGGACCTCTCGCTGCCGAGCGTGGTTGCGGCCATGCTCGGCAGCGAGGATGCGTGGAACGCAATGGCCTCCTTCTGCGAGGAAGTCGTCTCGCAGAAGGAGGCGGCGGAGAGGGTCCGGGAGGAGAACCCTCAAAGTGACCCTCTCCGCCAACGGAGGACAGGCAGGAGGAGGCGGCAGTTCGACCGCCGCCTCCTTCCACCGTAACCGGACCTAGGGAGGATGGGTCGGGGGGCCCATCTTCCCATTGCACAGGTCCGGCGGATGGAGAAGATGGCCGGTGTGTACCGTATCTCTTAACAAGACGGGGCCCGGCGGCGGCGCTTTCGCTGCTGGGCCAACCGCTGGGGCGGCACGATGAAATCTGTAGAGATCTCGTGCCGCCCCGAACATGGCGGCAGACGTACACCGTGGGGTTTTAGTCCGTGCGAGTCGGACATAACCCACTCTCTCCCCCGAGGGAGTGGCGTATCCATAAGGGATTTCCCCAAGTAAAAAAAAAAAAAGGGTAAGTTCTCAAGAAGAAAAAAATCCGATTTTAAAACATTATTAATTGGTGCTCCACTCCTATTGGTCTTAGCCTGTAACCTTCTTCGATAAATGAGCTATATAACACTGAAAGAATTTTTCAAATCGACCCAGTAGTTTCCAAGAATACACCCTACAACGTCACAAACTCACAAACTTTACCTCTTTATAATATTAGTATAGAAGTATAGATTAGAGAGTAGCATGGGCAGTATTTTATTTTCAAAATTCCTGAAGAAATCGTGACTTAATTGTTAGCGTTCGGACATAGCGTCGATGGACGTAGGTTCGAATTATAGCAACTGAATCGGAACTTTCAGTGAAGAAATATATCATGTTGAAACCATAGCATGGTGCTGGGGTTCGTTTCTAAGTCCGCCTGGCTATCTACCACCCTTAAGATGGAAATTTGTCTCCAAGCAACTGTTAAAGTGCTCTGGCAGTTGCACTTGTAAGTCAGCCTTCTCTAGGTTTGGTACCATTACTATATTAAATCTCGTGGTCATTTAACATCAGATGATACCATGGACAAACGCGAAATTAAACGCAAAAGGTATAAAAAAATCATCACCATCATTACCCTTATCCCACCTAAGTAGGGTCGGCACAACATGTTTTCTTTTTCCACTCTCTCCTGTCAAATGTCATCGCAGTATTCACACCGTTCACGCACATATCATTTTTCACGCATTTAATTTACTTTTAACCTTTTTGTTGTTGTCCACGCCTTGAACTACTTAACCGAACATTATGAAAGTTTGCATACATGATGTCAAATGTATAGAAGTGGGCATAGAATACCTTTCATTCAAGAAAAATGCACTGTTGAAAGCCACGAGTAAAATCTAGTATATTGTATACACTACCGCACAAAATGTACACTAAACTAAACCTGTCCAGAGTCATCATCATCATCATTACCCTTATCCCACCTAAGTAGGGTCGGCACAACATGTTTTCTTTTTCCACTCTCTCCTGTCAAATGTCATCTCAGTATTCACACCTTTCACGCACAGATCATTTTTCACGCAGTCCATCCATACCTTTTTCGGTCTTCCTCTACTCGTATATCCGTCTACAAACATACTCAACACTTTCCTAGTTACATGGTTTTCATCTCTCCTCATGACATGCCCATACCATGCTAACCTATTACTCCTCAACTTCTCTGTCACTGGTGCTATCTTCAAACTTCCTCTGATATACTTATTCTTAATTTTATCCACTCTAGTCACACCACACATCCACCTTAACATTTGCATCTCTGCCGCATGTAATTTTCTCTCATCCGTCTCTTTCGTATTAAAAAAATATTAACATTAATTATTATTATCAACATTAACACTGCAAAGTCGCAAAGAAAAGCTAGTATTTTATAATTATGATTATATAAGTATTATCATCATCGTCATCAGCCTGTAAGAGACCCACTCCAGGACCATAGGCCTCTTCTCGAAGGAACGTATGGGCGTAATCACCACGCCAACCTACGACGTATTGGCGATTTCAAACTCTGCGAAATCCACAGTTCTATATTTTTCCCACATACAGTAGTACTACAAGAACATTCCTCAGGTTCAGGTTTCCTCACGATGTTTTTCTTCACCGTCAGCCGATAGTGTTACCAATTTAAATTAGTAAATGTACGCGAATACCGAAAAATTCGTTGGTACATGCCGGGGTTCGAACCACCACGACTTCCTTAGTCTTATGTTTTACAGTATAATCAAATATTACCTTACATATTGAAGTGGTCGCATATGTCACATTCTAAATCTAATATACGGCTACCAAAATATGCATACAATCGATTGGAGATATATAACTATTTCGGTTGGAGCTTTTGGCGGGATCTTGGTCTGTCGTGTACCCTACATTTTATATTTTATTCATTAAAAAAACAACAAATTATATATCTAAACCTTCGACATGAATCACTTTATCTACTGGTGAAAGCATTTATTTATTTATTTTATTTTATATCATAGGAGGCAAACGAACAGGCGGGTATCCTGATGTTAAGTGATCACCGCCGTCCATAGACACTAGCAACGTAAGGGAAGTCGCAAGTGCGTTGGTAGCCTGTGTTTGGGGGGGAGGGGTCGAAGGGAGGAGGGGTAGTGTTCCTCCGGCGCTCTCACTTTACCGAACGAAACGCAACAATGCAAGCACTGTTACTTCACGTCGGTTTGCTGTGGGTGGGGTGGTACTACCCCGGGCGAGCCGACCATGCTGAAACCAGTAATAGCTTCAGCGTGGTTCTGCCACCTTCTTTAATTTTATTTGTGTTTGCATTTCCTTCCTTAATCTATCAAGCGTGCCAAACAAACTAACTTATACTCGCATTTATAACATTAGTATGGATAAAGTACAATCCTCGTCAATCTTTTTAGCGGCTCGGATAATAGCCGTTAAGTTCGGGCGTCCGTATAATATAGTCAAAAATTGTATACAAAACAAAGTTACAATATTATTATAGGAATTATAAATTTGCATATATTTATCTTTAAGTTGCCTCGATGTTATAAATACAATACAATATGTATTTATATTTAAATTTGTATTTGGCGAGGAGTGTTCATAGAAAATACTTGATGTGCCACCTTTCTTATATATCAAACCATATTGGAGTTTATAAATCTCATATAGGTGTACAAACATTCATTCTTATATATACACATTGATACATATTCATTTAGTAGAAAGGTAATAAGATTTCGTAATGACAAACAACAAACGCGTGTTCTATTACGTCATAACAAATTCAAGATGGCAGATTCCGCAAGATGGCGGTTTAATTTTATTCTTTCAAGATTTCATTAACCAGACGCGAGCGAAATAATCGGGAATGATTAGTAAAATTTAAAACCAACATAAATTAACATAAGTAAACGAACTAAATACGTGTAAATTTTAAAGATTTATTGTTACAAAATTAGATATTCACAAAAGTTTAAACTTAATTTTGTTTTAAAATTGAAAGTGAATTGGGACAATTGGCAAATTGTCTAACACACAATAAGGTTACGCTTCATAATAGATATCTTGCTGTGTTTATTACTAAGCCTGACCATGTCTGGTGAACTTTGTGAATATTTAAAAATTACTCTCACTAGACCTTCGCTTGTAGCGGCCATAGCATATTGTTCAGTAGAATACAAATACATAATACGTACCTATAATAGTATAACCATGCATTCCCCTTCTATATTTGTCGACGAATGTCTCTAATTTCTCACTCAAACTCTTCAAAACCATATTGCAAGATTACACACACAAAAATATCACAAGATAACACTTAAAAATCGCACTAACCACTTCAATAGCTTAATACCGACTGGCTATTCATTAAAACGAACTGTTACCGAACATTTTACTTCCTAATGTAAAAACACCGATGAAATTTTTTAACGTTCGAACTACACAATTCACTTGTGTTCGCCAATTTTATCTTTAATTTATTTCATTCCTTGATAATGTAATATATGTGATAAGATAATTAAGTATTAATTCGGACTTAATGTTCGCTTTTTATCTAAATTCCTGTATAAATATTACAATACTGGCACACTGTAGCGGCTTTGCCCGTGAAGTGGGAAAAATTTGATTTCGTTTGGGAATTCAAAAGACAATGTGTTTGGACAACTGGACAAGCTTAACCAACAACTGCGCTAACAGTTCAATGTCTATTAAGGCGTGTTGAATCATTTTTATTTTATTTTGTCGTGTTAATTTTTATTTGTAAAATACCCGTGTACGTAATTCTTATCCTCTTTGTTATAAATAATGTACTTTTCGGTGGACATATTAGTAATGATTAGGTATAGATGAACGCGTAGGTGGCGCTGTTTTTTAATTGACAATTATTCTAAAATATTTTTTGGGAATTCTCACACTAAATTTTTTTTCCAAATGTTTAGTGTCCCTACGCGTCTTAGTATTTTTAATTCAATATTTTTTGTTTTACTACATTTTATATCAGGTCAACGTTTATCTACCGGGTCCGATATTGTCACTGAACAGCATAGTTATGTCATTTTTATGATATACATACTTCAAAGAATAAACAAAAAAACACGTTATTGCTATATTGGAGGTGCTTACAGCTGATTAAATGTATAGCGAAATTATGATTAATAGAATACATTAATTTATAATTCTTGCGGTATAAAAAAAATCTCAATTATGACTTTATTGTAATTTACACTACAAAGAAGAAAATACAACTTATATATTATGTTTCATATAATAAATATTATGTCAATAATACAATCATTTAGAGGTTACTTTCTCCGATCAATAAATTCTTATTTCACGTAAACAAATTATATTTATTACAAATAAACAAGTGTATTTATTTACGGGCTACACTTATCAAGTACTTAATCAGTATATCTATCTCTTTTACACTTTATAAGAAGTAGGTTAGTGTGAGTAACTTAGTATATAATACTTTATATCGAGTTCTTGTTATAAATTATGTCTTACATAAAATTCATTGGATTACCTATGCGTTGCAACGCAGGAGATTGTCTTGTTTTTATGGTGTAATCTATATCTATATATATGAATAAAATCGAAGTGTCTGTTTATCACGACTTAGTTTCCGACACGGTTGAATCAATTTTAATGAAACTTTTATCGACAGATAGAGGAACTCACAAAGTATTATTAAGAATACGGTTTTTTTAATGCAATAAAATACTGTCCACAATTAATCAACACAAAACGAAAGAAATCAGGAGCACCATTATCACTACATATTATAAAACAAAGTCCTCTGTCACGTCTGTCTATTTGTCTGTCTGTATGTTCGCGATAAACTCAAAAACTACTGAACGGATTTTCGTGCGGTTTTCACCAGTAGGCAAAATGATTAATGAAGAAGAACCTATATACTGATCGGGTGTATAATTTGTCAAGATTTTTTACTGCCAGGGCCGACGTCCGCTAGGCTCGCTAGTTCAATATAGGGATAATAACAATCTCATATCATTGAAATGAAAATTTGCTTGTTTGTAGAAAAATAGACGATTCTTTTCCCAGTCTTATAAGGATTAAAAGGTATTTACAATCTCATGATTGGTTAAAAATAAAACGTACAAACTGTTTCGATTCACGTGCTTTTACATGAGTACGTTTTAGTGGAGATAATTCGGAATGTCAAGTCCAGTGTATTGTTTTATTCGGAGTGTGTAATTGCCGAAGTCATTAGCATATTTGATTTTACTGTTACGGATGTTAAGATGCTCTATTAACTTTTTTTATCTTGGTTATCCATTTATTTTTTCTCTACGACTGCCGCATTGGAAAACAAAGCCTTTGTGGTTTCGTAGGGCACTTTACAGACATATATAAAGTACATGCAAACTTAGAATAATCTTTATGTGCATCTCACAAACCATTATATAATATATATATATCACAAAACAAGACAAAAAAACGGTATTTCTTTGCAAACTGTATTATAGTGAATAAACATCTAAAACTTTAAATTAAGGTGTAACATTTCCGTGTCTTGATTTTAATTTAAAAAAAAAAAAACAATATTTCACTCCAAGTTAACACCAACTGACATGTAAAAAACCCAATTAGAATTAGTCTAATCGTTTTGCAAATTAATGTCTTCAAACAAGCAAACAAACAATCGGTTAAACAAATTTTTAATAACGTAAATATAAGTTTAAAATAAGTTTTTCGTAAATATTGTGAATGTGTCGACACAATGATTCTAAAGTAATATACAGTTTTATACATTACTAGTGGTCCCTGCGGACGTTGTCCTGCTATCATAATTTTAAAAAATCCTAAAAGGCAACCGCAACGCCACCTACCGGGTCCAATTGTGGATCTAAGTCATTCTCGGATCCACTGGAACACGTGCACAAAATTTCATCAAAATTGCTCCAGCCGTTTAGGAGGAGTTCAGTGACATATATACGTACAGAAGAAATTTATATATAGACATAGATTTTTTTTAATGTTAAAAGGCGGCAATCGAACAGGTGGGTCACCTGATGTTAAGTGATTATTCAAGACATTCTTCATTGGTGCTCCGCTCCTACTGGTCTTAACGTGATAATATATAGCTTATATCCTTCCTCGATAAATGAGCTATATAACAATGAAAGAATTTTTCAAACTGGTCCAGTGTTTCCTGAGATTAGTGCGTTCAACCAAATTAGTTTATTATTTATTTATTTTTTCTCTTTTTTTTCGAACTGACTACGCTATTGACCTGGTGGGGTCTTCACAGCTTCACCGGACTTATTAGTTAAAGATTACTACTCCTCTCGTACTTGAGTCGAGTCGTCATTCACCGATTTTAATGAAACAAAGACTAAGTTACTCTCGAGGATATGCTTTATGGTTTTATTACTATTAAACTTAGTATTTACTTATGTATTCACTTTAGCAGTGCTTCGTGTTCATACAAACAGACAGACGTACAGAAATTTCTAAAAATGATTGAAATGTATTCTATTATTTATTCCAAGACACCCGTAACAAATTTTTGTCACGAAAATCGAAAAATTACTGACACGCTTTGTTTACATTCTTATTACCTGTATAAAATATTATTTATTTAGTTAATTAACCGAATTACAACTATTTATATGAACATTGCTTTTGATTACCAATCGTATAATATTTTAGAAATAAATAACACAGAAAAGTCCGGTAGTGTACCGATAGTGTTTCGATAAAAAAGGACTTTCATCACAACGCACTAATATTATTTGGGGTTATTTGTAAACTTTATTTATTTATTTGGAATTCATAATAATATAAATAGATTCGTGTATTCAACCAAATTACAATTATTTATATGAAAGTAATTGCTTTTGAATCCCAATCGTAAAATATTTTAGAAATAAATAACACAGAAAAGTCCGGTCGTGTTCCGATAGTGTCCGGATAAAAAACGACTTTTTTTCACAAAACACTAATATTATCTAACGTTATTAGTAAACTTAATTTATTTATAACGAATATTATGAATAACTTGATGAATTTAAGTGCAACCCGAACAGTATTGTCTACTTATTAAGTTATAATGAGGGTGCGATCACGTTGGACTCTTGACCACAGACACGTGATAACAAAACTATTTATATCGTTGTGCGTATATACATTATGTACACGATAATGAATATTTACATATTAATTAGTTAATAATGTGCGTCTGTTTGTATTTTATATGAAAATTAAACTTCAAGAGTAAATAAATATGTATAATAAATAAATGTATTCGTGATAAAAAATGTAAACGGAAATGAAAAATAAAAGTCGCAGAATAACGCTTGATTTCTAACTGTGAAGCTAAATATAACGTTATTTATATATTGTCACTATAACAGAGATATATGTAAATAACAAGAAATTAAAAGAAAATTTATAACTGTAAAGCTACATGTATCTAACGTTATTTATTTATTTATTTATTAACTGAGCGGTGCTAGAAGTTTTTTGAAAATGAACACATTAACACCAAAAAGAGCGAAGTCCTAAAGTTTTTATTTGTTTACAGGAACAGTGATAATCATGAAAACGCGAGTTTATTATTTTGTACGTGTAATCTATACTATATTAGAAATCTATCTATACCTATCTATCTATACTAATATTAGAAAAGGGTAAAATTTGTGAGTTTGTGACGTTGTGACTTTGTAGGGGGTAATCTCAGGAACTACTGGTCCGATTTCAACAATTCTTTCAGTGTTATATAGCTCATTTATCGAGGAAGGTTATAAGTTATATATCATCACGCTACGATTAATAGTAACGAAGCCCCAATGAAGAATGTTTCATAATGAGAAATGAAAATAAACAAAAGTAGGTAACCCAAACTGTAAATTTCATATAGTCAAAATTTCGAACGCATTTCTGTTTATAAATTTGTTATATATCACCTTCATATGCTGTTATAGTATATCCTGTTATCGTACTTTTAATGTTTAAGAATTATTTAAATGTAATAATTTGCTTATTGAAATGTCGTAATATAGTGCAATGTCGGTCATACTTACTAGCATTTCATGACGGGAAATCCTAAGTCTGTCAAAATCATGCCAAAAATAGCGCTCACCGAGCCTAAAGATGTTTTCATTAAAAAAAAAACAACAACAACCAAGCACATCCAATAAACATAATACAATATACAATTATCTCGTTGTTCAGTAGTAAATTGATAAGTTTACAGTGAAGCCTGTCATTGCATATAAATCTCTGCAATTTACATCTTCATATATCTTCAATAATGTATGTAATAAATTAATGTATAATTTAATGATCTTATCTGTATGTACCTCCTAGCTGATACTCGCATCTTCATATATATTTCTTTACATTTGATTTACAGAGAAAAATACATAAAAAAATTAAAGCAGAAATATATTTTCAACATCACCCTGTAAAACTATAGGTCTCTATCCGTTGGCAGGTTTTTTTAATGTCAAAAGCTGGCAAACTAACTGGTGATGTTAAGTGATCACCACCGTCCATAGACACTAGCAACACGAGCGGAGTTGCAAGTGCGTTGCCGCCCTTTGGGGGAAGGCAAAGGAGAAAGGTTAAGGGAAAGGGGGGAATGAGGTGGGCTTCCGGCGCTCTCACTGACCGAACGAAACGCAACGATGCAAGCACTGTTACTTCACGTCGGTGTTCTGTGAGAGGTTGGTATTACCCCGGGCGAGCCGACCCATTCATGCTGAAACTAGTAATAGCTACAGCGTGGCTCTACCAACTTGTATAGAGGTATAGGTATAAACACCACGTCAGCCCACGACGTACTACAAACTCCGAGAAATCCACAGTTCTATATTCTCCCATATACGGTGAATACACAAACCTTATGGATTTTAGTCTAGAAGAGCCTAGTTATTGAAGGATTAAAAAAAATTATATACAAAAAATAATCTGAATATTTTTGTTAAAATCGTCTTTTGAGATTTAGGGTTTTAATTAACCCAGACCAATTATAAAAACACAAAATAAAGACGAGAAAAAAAATGCAAGGAAAATGCAGTGTATGTAAATTATTTATCTCATATGAAAAGCGATTCTAAGAGGAAAATAAACTCATAAGGAACATGAACAACAAAGATAATTATTAACGCGGAAACACGACAAAACAATAAAACATGGACCAGTGTCATCTTTGCATGCAGGTAAATTTAATTACCTACTTTAACATTTGCACATTCCTTTGGATGTATCGAGGTCTTGAATAATTTACTGTAATACGTGGTACTTTCTTATTTTATTAATAGAATCTTCTATAGAATAAGAATGTAAATCTAACATTTTTTTTATACTACGTCGGTAGCAAACAAGCATGCGGGCCGCCTGATGAAAAGCGGTCACCGCAGCCTATGGACACCTGTAACATCAGAAGCGTTACATGCGCGTTGCCGACCCTTAAGTAACCTATTTATTTTCCCCTTGAAGCACCCCATACTGTAGTCTCTAGGAAAAACTTCTGCTTGTATACTTTTCCCTTGTACTAAAGTCGCATCGTCATATAAATTACAATAACTTTAGATAGACCGAACCGACTTTAATGAAACAATAGTCTAAATGTCACTTAAAAAATATGCTTTTGGGTTTCACGCAGTACTTGAGCAATGATGCGTGTCGAAACAAACAGACAGACATCTGAAAAATGATTGAAATGCATTTTATTACTTATTCCAAGACACCTGCAACATTTTTTTTTCACAAAAATCTAAATAGTACAGACACGTTAGACTTTATGCCTGTGTCTACTTTCCATCACCGTACCGCGCGACATCGGCAGGGAATTAACCCTCACGCCTTGGAACCGAAATGGTCTCGGACTGTCCGGTTCCAGAGGAATTTCCTCCCACGAACACTCCGATTGTTCCATCCCGCTCATTACCCCTCCCATTGGCACATGCACACAAGACTCATCATCACGCCACGCGACGAAAAAATGACCGCACCGCACTGCGTCCCTGGATAGTTGATTTTTTCGCTTCGTCGAGTGGGTAGCAATAATCGTTCGCTCCATAGTGCGTGCCGACACACTTGTATAATCAAATATCGTTGTATGTGACAATTTCAATCAAAATCAAAATACTTTTTGTTCAATTTAGGCCACTGAAAAGCCACTTATGAACGTCAAAACTACCCAGTCATCGAGAAGAACCGGCAAGAAACTCGAGATCTGGTTTATATTTTCATAGTAACTAACATATTTTTTGATTATTACAACATAGTAGACAATTAAAGCTACATTCCTTTTTAGTGGCTGCACAGAGAGACGCGTCACTTCCAGACGTCGCAGACGACCCTGTAATAACCTTTATGTATTAAGACCCGCTTGATATAACCTTTGAACCTACTATACGGCAAATCGGTAATGTGTTTTGGGACTTTGTTATAAAATCTAAAACTATTACCTAATCTTATCTAGATTTAAGTGTCCGTCAGTGTAGTGGCGGACAAGAATTTGTGCAGTGCGTCGAGGACAACCACCTAGCCGGCTAGCCAGTTAAAACTGCAACGTCACGAGGTATGTGCCAAATGCCTTCCCAATATTGTCATCATAGGCATTTGGCTGATCATAAAATAGCACTCCCGCAAATACAGTCCACTCATATAGTCTAGAACTCAATTGGGCCGCGATCGCAACGGCGCAACCATAACGTGTCTGTGATTTTTAGATTTTTGTGAGAAAAATTGGTTCTGGTTTCTTGGAGTAAGTAATAAAATACATATTAATCATTTTTTTTTAATGTCTGTCTGTATGTTTGTTTGAAGATGCATCATGGGTAAATTACTGCGTTCACGATAAAACTTTGCTCACAGTCAAAGTATATGATCAAAAAATTTATTGATTACAAGACTATAAAAAATAGCATTATAACTGATAACAGTTTATAACAAAATATATTGTAAAGTAACACAACAGCGTAAGTTATTACTAATATATAACCATTATTCCTATCTATAGAGATTACTGAAACTGGTTCACCGACGCAGAAAGTAAAAAATGTAAACAATTCATAAGATAACAAAATAAGCTCTTCCTGGAGAACAATTACGTCAAAGCTTTCTTTACGTCATATACGTCCTCAAAAGCTTTAAATCGATTTCCGTAAATATCTATTAAAATCCATATATATAAATACGCGAATATATATTAGTTCATTAGCTTTTTCTCCTCTGGTAAACAAAGAAATTTCTTTATTTCTTTTGTTTCACAGCTTTTGACCAGTAGTTTTAATAAAACAATTGGAAACAGATGTGTCGTAAAGACACACTATGGAAGTGAAACTTTAATTAAATAAACATAAAAATACACCAATCTGTATCAGATCAGATAGAAAAATGTACAAGTGAGAAAAAAAATGCAATAAAAAGCCAACGTCACACGGTGTTCCCAGGCGGTCACCCATCCAAGTACTGACCCCCCCCGACGTTGCTTAACTTTCGTGTCGGACGAGAATCGGTGTTTTCAACACTCTACCTGACACTGTGTTTATCCCCATTACTTTTTGTCATACAAAAATGTTGCGGATCAGAATTTCAAAGCACTCCTATAAGAAATTCCTCTTCAAAGAACAGTTCCGTTTCCTTAATATCGACGATCGAATTAAATTATAAGTTCCTATTCGACATACCTCATTATACTTACGTTAACCAACAGTTTATACTATTTAGAAGAAAAAAAAGTCAAAACGAAATACTGATAACAATATCTACATTTGAAATGAGAAAAAAACTTTGCACCTCTTTTAAATCTTTAATGGTCGAAATTGAAATAGGAGGAACACTAATATGTAACGCACAATAATGTACTAATTAAAATTCTTGTAGATTTGATATATAAACAGAACAGCTGGTATTTTTTGTGACTTTTTGGGGTTTTTAAATATATTTTTTTAACTTTCTAAACACACGTACAACATAGTTTATTTATAACATAACGGAATAAATATGTGTTTTTATTTAATAAATATGAAACGTTTGAAATTCTATACGAAATCATATAAATTGAATAAAATATATTATACGTATATTTTATATTCTCAGAAAATACGGAAACCTTGAGACTTGAGTTTTTCATATTATTATTTACTTAATAGGCTTTGGGTAATTTATGAGTTCGACGAAAAGACGTTTGCACATTTTAACATAATTAATTAGATACATTTTTGTGTAAAAACATAATTAATTCTAAAATAATATACGTATTTTAGAAGCGATGTTAATCGTCACTCTTATAATTGTCATTCTTATATATAAAATCTGGCTCTGAAATGAACAAGAGATTTCAAAACTAAAGAATATGAAATCATGAGAAATCCAAATAGTAGTTACAGAGAATTGGTTTTTAGATTGGCCTTAAAAGTTGACGAATTGATAGAAACTTAAAGTAAAAAAAAATGTAAATAAAACACATTTTTTTGAAACTCGATTTATAATTTCAAATTCTTTACAAATATTTTTGATTTTTTCTATAAAACTTATATTAAAACAATACTTTAAAAAAAGTGATGTCCAATAATCTAAATAATCTTATGAGGGTGATAAAAAAAAAATTCAAAATTTACCGGTAGGGTTATTTGAAGGGTACTAAAACATACCACAAAAAAAAGTTATATTTTTTTCAAACCGTCCGATTTGGTGTGTGGCGCCTCATATGTATATCTCATGAAATTTCTAGTGACTTCAATTTAGTTTTTAGCACTGAACCTGCATAAGAACAGACTACACAACATCACGCTTCTCTGTAGAGGGTAATCAGTGATGATAAATTACAATTAAAGAAAATATAAAACTGTCCATAATTCACCGAGATCACGTGAACATTAAAGCATGTTGGCTTGCACAAATTCGTTAAAATCAGTTAGAAATTAATGCTAATAAAATATCATTAAATAACATTAGTAAATTATACCTATATATAATTACAGATGACAGGCGTGATAATAGACATGATTTATGACCATCGTTATAGGAAATTATCGCTCATCACGAGATTATATTGAAAGTTATTTAATAGAACGCGATTAGGAAAATGTAGAAGTGTCAACGATAGAGTGGTAATAACTTTGTTCCGTGTATTTCTTTATCATTGCTAACAACAATATTTTGTCACCATGAAGTATTGATCATCATACGCAAGCCTCCTTACACTAATTGTGACAGGATAACTGACAGAAATACGCGCTATGCTAATATATATGACTGTTCACATCGGTAATCTATTGTACTAGATTTTACGTAAGTATGAACCGAATGGACGAACCACGCAGCGGCGACGGGCAGGCGATGACCTTCGGCCGTCGTAGATAGGGCCTGGGGACGATGGACACGGGCATGTCCGTCACCCGGGCAGATAAACTGCACAGGCCCATGTGGTGGAGGCGCATGTGCCGATGCGACACCCACAATTCATCAGGGGGGTCCAACACTCACCCTTGAGGGGTCTACCGTCTTGACCACTCAGACCGTAACTGGGGCCTCTTAGAAGGGGACAACACCTGTCAGAGGAACAGACGTAGTGCCGATTAGGCAGTCCACGCTCCCCCGGCGAAAAAGTGTAAGAAGGTAGGTGGGATTTTAGTTCTTGCGACTCCGGCATATCTATACCCTGCTGGCCGGCGGGATGAGGACTATTAGAGAGAGGACTGGTGCTCAAATGCAGCTGCCTAAATACCAACAAGTGCTTATTGTCAGCTTTTCAAGTTTAGTGTGGTAACTAGCTAGGCGAAATTAGTAAAAGCCCTACTGCCATAATATGGCTTAATCGCGATATTGTTTCCAACTCAATTACAAGGATTCGAAACAATGTCGATCGACAATGAAGCACACGCTGAGATAACTCCGATGGCAGGATTTTTGAAATGAATTTTCTTATGGGAGGACTTTAAAATTCTGATCCGCATACTTTTTGGGCGACGAAAAGTAGTAGGGGTCAACACTGTGTCGGGTAGAGTGGGAGCGGTGGCATTTGTCTTCGCGTTTCGGAGAACGGTGAGTGAGATATACGCTCTTTTCGTTTTTCCTTTTGAAGGTTTCTTCTACCGTATGTGAACTACACACAACTTTTTTTTAACTTACTTAATATTTATCATTAGATTTTGAGTAATTCTGTGTGTTATTTGACATATAAGATGTATCGCATTATCCGGTGTTTAATTTGTTATGTCGGGGAAAATAGTGGGACGTCTGGATAAGATCGGCTTGCGTCGGGTTTCGTACAATGCGTATAACGCGTACCGTGCAATGTCAGCGATAGACAAAGACAACGCTATACGAAACCGAACTTCGTCGACTATCTCTGTCTTTTCTCTGACGTACCAAATTAAAATCCGAGTGCTATAAAATTATTTCCTACGTCTTTATTTTCAATTACCTGTAATCCTGTATTTTACACTACTCACATATAAATTTCTGTATTTCGAGCGAATTCTAAAATACACGTTTCTTTTTTGTAAAAATAACAATAAAAGTATAAAGTTTAAGATCAAAACATCGAAAAGGTTTGACATTAATGAGGTTTTATAGCCAATTATAACAACTATATTGTTATTTTTATTGTGCTGTGTTTATCGTGTATTTTTATTATGTTTTATTACTCTCTTTTTTTTTCGAACTGACTACGCTATTGACCCAGCAAGGTCTTAACAGCTTCACCGGGCTACTAAGGCGAGCGCTTAAGGCACTCAGCCGATTTTATTTTGACAACTAGCTCAAAGGTGCACGGCACACCTCGGCTTTGGTTGTTACCTGATACATGCAATTCGCGATCTATCTGAGCTAACCTAAGCTAAGCTAACTATTCATACATATATGAGTTGTTGAAACATATATGTGTACCAAGCATACATACCTCAACAACCCTTATATATATTTCGTATCGGATAATATTCTAAAATATATCAGTTTGATAAGGGAAAAAGATAAAACCCTTCCACTTACATGTGTAAGCATGTATCGTGCACGTGTGTGGAGGTGATATGTGTAATGTTGTCGCAGTGATGTAAGATTTTGTGTCACTGTATCGCGCGAGCAACGTACTCAAGGGCTCCACGCCGAGGGAACGGACCTATATTTTTATTACTCCTAATGTATTATAAGTATTGGTAATGCTTGTCATGACTATGCCCTAATGATAATCTAAATATCCCCATGAATATAAAAAGTCCTACTATGAAAATAAATAAATAAATAACTTCGTTTGCTAGAAAGCTATACTTCTATACTTAGTATTTTAAAGCTGATGTGTTTGTTTGATTGAACGCGCTAATCTTAGGAATGACTGGTCCGATTTAAAAAAATCTTTCAGTGTTAGATAGCTCATTTATCGAGGAAGGCGAAGAATGTTTCAAAATCGTTTTTCTTTATTTTGAGAGCTTCCGTTGCGTTTTAGCGTTAGGCCAAAATAACTATTCCACGCGGACGAAGTCGTGGGCCTTCTGCTATATATATATATATATTTTAAAATCAACGACGGTTGTTGGTAGATAATCAGATTGATACCTCAGACCTACCTTTGATAGATCACTGTGAAACACATCACAGCTGTTTTATTTCATAAATAAAGATTTTATTAAAGAAGTTTTTTATATCATCTTGTTACTAAATACTAGTTTCTGCTCACGCTAAGGTAGACTTGACCTCAGGAACAGTATATTTTTTTAAATGAAATATACTCTTTGTCCTTTTCTGCACCTCTGACGAGGAGTATATGAAATTTCATAACGATCTGTCAACTAGTTAAGATGTGAAAGTGTAACAGACAAAGTCACTTTCGCATTAATAGTTACGAAGGTCTGAATATTACACTAGCTCTGTTTACTAAGTGACGATGGGTTAGTTGACGCGGCTTCGAATCCTTGCAAGTAAGGAGCTTCCGGTGAAGGAAAACAACAAAATCAAAAAATACTTTATTAAATTTAGAACCTACGAAGGCACTTATGAACGTCAAAACTACCACCGGTTTGGAAAACAACCCAGTCATCGAGAATTACCGGCAAGAACCTCGATCTGGTTTATCTTTTTAACATATATATTACATATAATATTTAATAAATTACACGTCACAATCGTTTTTAGTGGATGCACATTTAGATAATTATAATATGATAATAAGATAATGATAATTAACTCATCTAGAGTTAATTCTAGACATCACCATGGTTCACATATTGATTCACTCTATTTTAACCTTTTGACACTAAAACCCGTTTGACATGGCGTTTAAATTCACAATCCGGAACATCGATAATATCCTCTGTGATTCTGTTGTAAAACCTAACACTGTTTCCTAAAAAAATGTTACCGGTTTTACTAAGTCCGAAACATGAAGCAACCAGTTTGTCACAATATCTAGTATTTTTGGTGTAAGGGGTGTCGAACAACATCTAAGACTTGAGACATCTTGAGATTTGCTTGAATAACGAACGAGGCAATGGCGATAGCGGGGTGGTAGGGTTTTACAGCCTGACTGGGTTCCAACCATCATGTATATGGCGAAAAAGCCCGTCATAGTGATTCGCTTCTGCGGGTCGCGTTTCGGGATCAGCCTGCGCATATCCAGCCTTTCGCAGGCCAGCATGACAGCGGCGACCGGCGATGGATACTGTGTCACTCGGTGGTCGCCATTGTTTTTGGATTGTACCGTGCTTACCATCAGGCACAGTGTAGTCATTTTGCCGAGCTTCAATAAAAAGTAAAAAAAATTTAGATCAATTCGTCGTTATGAAACCATGTCATGATAGGGTTGCTTCTAAGTCCGCCTGACTAGCTACGACCCTAAAGTTGAAAATCAGTCGCCAAGCACCTATTGGTGCGTTCCGGCAGCTACACTTGTGAGTTAGTCCCGGGACTCTAGATTTTGGCGTCTTTACAATCTTAGACCAAGTTGTAATTTAACATCGATGAGATTGTGATCAAACTATAAAAAAAGGTGTATTTATATAAGATTTGTATATTTTATTTGTATAGCCAACCGCAATTAAAATAATTAAATAGGGTTTAAGTGAGATATCAAATGACGAGCGCGTGCGCTTTGTCTACGTTTATCAATACTAGCCATGTGTAAATGTAAGGCGAGGGGCATGATGCGAGCGTGGTTAAATTATTTACCCATTTTTTGTATCGCGATCTATGGATGCATCAGTGGTGTAACAACACGGGCCTCCAGCTTAAGAAAGTACCGGGCATGAGAAGGCCACAGAAAAAACACGTACAGTCCGCAATATAGTAAAGTTTATTTGCATTGAAAAGGGCTCCATACGATGAAATTGGCGCACTAACGGTGTGTTAATGACATCTAAGCCACTAGTCTATATCCAAGTACAAAGTAAAAGTACATTACTTTTATGTACCAATATTGGCCTGTCGTTTATATTGGGATTTATGAACATTCAGGTTCAGGAGAAATGGTGCTTCTAATAGCATTTTTTGTTCATCTATAAGCGAGTCAATCGAAAAGCGAGTTAGTCGTATTTTGCTAAAGGCGTACGCTACAGATTTTTTTACTCTCATCCGACTTGTGTTTTAGCCAGATATGACCTTTCTACACAATGAATATATTAGAGTTTTATATTATATTTATTATTTTCATTATAAATTGATTTCACTTAATTTTTATTACTAGATATTACTTTTAAAAAGATTTGCATATATTCATTCTTTAAAATAATACTTCAGATGATAATGGCCGGACTCGGCATCACGTCCTTCTTAGATAAATTATTACATGAATTATTTTTCATATTATTGTAGTGATTATTGGCTATGTACATATACGGTACATACATGTAAATATACGTGTATGTGGATATGGATATTTTATCAAAATTATTGTTACAAGTAGTGCCTAAAAGAAATTAGTACCAAATTTTGGAAGTCTCAAATTATCTGTAATTATCTGTATTATCTGTAAAGATAATTCTTAAAGTATTTTTACTGTTTTTACTACGTAATTATATATGTTATACGTACTTACTAAGACGTTACTTTGTCATTCAATCAAATATCAATATTATGATTTGTTATCATACACGTTATTTGTAGATATACGTTTTTATTAAGATTTGAAGAATTTATAGTTATTTCAATACGTGAAATACATACCATACACTTAAAATGTATATTAAGCTGGGGTAATTTGTTTTTCGTTTGGTTAAAAAGGGCGTTACTAATAGCTCTGCTTAAGAAAACGCCTGCAGTGACAACTAATTTTATGCTACGTCTAGACAACATCGATTTGCCAGCGAGTGCCACTTGCGTAAACAAGTCTGTGCAAAATCAAGGAACGCGGTACTATACTATGTCGACGGTTTGTTCTAATTTCTGCTTATTTAGCAAAGGAATGTGTTTATATAAAACTCTTACAGCTATAACATTCGTGCAACTATAGCCATACGATATTTGATTGAAGAAGGCGTTAGTTTGCAAAAATCCAATATTAAATATAAAGTGGACGTTATGTAAAAGAGCGAAACATGTGTAATCATTTATGGTTATTACACGTGAATCTGCAACGTATTTTAATTAATTATATTTATTTTTATATTTACAGTTACATACCAAACAGGAACTATAAATAGCCTACCAAAGTTAATGCCTACAGAAAAATTGTAAGGCTAAAAGATCCCATCAGACTTCGTAACTATATAAGAATAATCATAAATACAGTGGTACAACAAAATAATCCCAAGGAGGGATGATGTAAGGCAGGCGGCCGATCGTAAAATTTTAATATTTTATCTAAATTTGTGGTTATAGTAGTTATATTTCTCTCTATAGTATGACCATCCGTGGCGTGTTATGTGTGTCTGTGTTATTTGTTTGTTCGTTTTAAATTTTGAATTAACATTAATATGACCAACTAAATGTCCGTTTATCATTCATATTAGGCTCCCATCGAAAATCAGCGCTGCAGTACTACTTATTGTATTGCAGAGTTTTGCTGAATGGGTTCGCCAATTGTTGGAAATCAATTTTTCATATTTAAATTGTTTTTTTTTCTGTCTAATTAGTTTGTGTAATTTAATGTAGTTGTATGGTTGTTCCAACAATAAAGTATTTCTTTCTTTCTAAAAATTAAGCTAAATCATACACCACAATATGACAAACATGTTGTACCAACCCACTTAGGTGGGATAAGGGTAAGAAGAAGTTACATACCGACACTGCTAACCGCCGTTAGGTTCAACCGTGCACCAGGTAACTCGTTTTAAATTCTATTTGTTGTTTTAGTTATTAATATTTCGCTCTCTCTCTCCATATTGCTAGTTTCAGATTTAACTGTGTCAGCTACACCTTGCATAAATAAAATCAAAGTTTTTTTGTGGCACTGAGACGTGGTAGCGGCCGATCAATTCCAGGCGGAAGTGCAAAGTAACGTCCACTATAAAATCCATTCGATTTCCGTGAAATCTTTTAACCACACGTTTGCGTAAACTTACACAAAGAGTTTACATAAAACATCGTTTACAATTCGTTGACTTTATTGTGAGCATTATGTTCATTGTACACAAGGTCAAATTCAGGTGCGCTAGAGCAGCAAAATTGCTGTATAATACTGCTATTTGCGCCAGCGACGCGCGTTTGTTATTATTTGTTGTTATATATAGTTGAATGTGGTAATACTATTCGTATGTATACGCATAAGTTCATATGCTGCAGTTTCCCTTAGAAGCAGGTAGCACAGTAACTCGTTCACAAGATAAAATCTTCGGAGTGCCAACTCCTATTGTGACTCATACTCTCATATACAACTCATATGGTTTATGATTTTATCAATCCGAATGGACACTAATATCTATTTTACTATATATAAAGACGAATGAAACCACTAATTACAAAATTTCGTTCTGAATTTTTAGTTGTTTAAGAAATTCTGTTTTACCTGGTTTAAAAAGTTTGTTGATTAAGAGTTCTTGTAATATCAAGCAATATATAATGTTTGACATTATACCCTTTGAAATATAACTAATGGGCTCCAATCCTATCCTATCCAATGGTCTTTATTATGATATTGAATAGACTCTAATCGAATATTGCCATTTCGACGTTGTAGTCATAAAACAAAATTTACGATATAAAACACTTTCAAAATTGTTTTTTTTTATCATTGTTTTGCTGGATGCTTTTTATACACATAAAATACTACAGTATTAATTAAATAAAATCACATACATGTTGTACCAACCCACTTAGGTGGGTTAAGGGTAAGAAGAAGTTACATACCGACATTGCCAACCGCCGTTAGGTTCAACCGTGCACCAGGTAACTCGTTTTAAATTCTATTTGTTGTTTTAGTTACTGATATTTCGCTCTCTCTCTCTCCATATTGCTAGTTTCAGATTTAACTGTGTCAGCTACACCTTGCATAAATAAAATCAAAGTTTTTTTGTGGCACTGAGACGTGGTAGCGGCCGATCAATTCCAGGCGGAAGTGCAAAGTAACGTCCACTATAAAAATCCATTCGATTTCCGTGAAATCTTTTAACCACACGTTTGCGTAAACTTACACAAAGAGTTTACATAAAACGTCGTTTACAATTCGATGACTTTATTGTGAGCATTATTATATTCATTGTACACAAGGTCAAATTCAGGTGCGCTAGAGCAGCAAAATTGCTGTATAATACTGCTATTTGCGCCAGCGACGCGCGTTTGTTATTATTTGTTGTTATATATAGATGAATATGGTAATATTATTCGTCTTTATACGGCGTATAAGTTGATATGCTGCAGTTACCCTTAGAAGTAGGTAGCACAATACAATTTTTAGTTGTTTAAGAAATTCTGCTTTACCTGGTTTTAAAAGTTTGTTGATTAAGAGTTCTTGTAATATCAAGCAATATATATACGTTTGACATTTTACGCTTTTGAATATAATTAATGGGCTCCAGCCCTTGACTGGTCTTTATTATGATATTGAATAGACTCTAATCGAATATTGCCATTTCGACGTTGTAGTCATAAAACAAAATTTACGATATAAAACACTTTCAAAATTGTTTTTTTTTATCATTGTATTGCTGGATGCTTTTCATACACATACAATACTACAGTATTAATGAAAGAAACTCACATAATAAAAACAATATAAAATGTTAATTAATACATATAACCTAGAAACACAATCAGACCCGGTAGCCATTTTGAATTTAAATTTGAAATTAGCTGACGCAGAATTCTAACTCTTCAAATGTTTAAAAAAATGTAGTCGTTTGTATCACACACCCTCTGCCTGTATAATAGAGGTTAGTGACATTTGTCCATGACCTATTGGTTTGCGTACGCTAAAATAGACGTATTAATTCACGAGCGCGAATAAATATATCTTGTAATGTAAAACTGGTTCAATTTAAATAGCTAAATATGCACACATTAATCCCGATAAATTAATTTACATATACAGTAGCTTAAATTGAGAGACATCGGATCAACATTCCAGCAATCTTAAAAATACATATATAGTCGCGATATGAATTATCAAATACTCATTTGTGGATATCGTTTTTCGGCACGTATTGTACATCTCTCTCTAATCACCGTTTATAGTATGGTAGATCACTAATGTCCGATAGGGACCGAAATATTGCTCATATTGGCTATTTACTACAATCTTGTCACTCGCTGTTTCATTCGTGTATTTAATTTTCTCCAGTCTGGGACCCTTATACTCTGTGCCGTCTACACGGCCGTTCACACTCTTACTTCGTTTTAACATAGCGTACTGTCTGGCATACACTGTGTATAATAATTGGTAATCTTACTCATAAGAATATATCAGTGATATTGTATCCTATTCTTTCTAAAATAAGAGGGGCCATACAACTACGTGGCAACATCTGGACAGTAAGTAAAGTCTTACCTAAATGCTGTGACCAATGCCTATATTCTGACATCTTCAACTCATAACGCGCATTATCAAACTTTATAAATTGCAGTTGGTAGATTATAAAATGTAAATAGATTTCTAATCTGAGTAGTTCTAGAGATTGCCGCATCGAAACAAATAAAAAACGAACTCTTAATTTTTCTAATATTGGTACAGATTATGCCCTAATATATTTTAAAAGAGAATAAGAAAAACTTAAATTTACTGTTAAAGTGGACGATCTGTTTTCTGTTATATATGCATTTACTGTAACTCGAAGAAGCTATCCAATTTATAACGGGATTTTCCAAGTGACAGGTGTGATATTAATTTGTGTTTATTTAAGTTTCGCGATGATAAAAACGATGCTTGTTTCTCAAAATTTATACCATTTTTATCACTTCCTTTTATATCCGCATTACATTCGTTTTGCACTGTATCAACAAATATTTTACGGGTATAACAGACTATTTATTTGCAAAGAATTGTGGAAGATAAATACAAAAGAAACTGTAATGCAATTAATATGTTTAAGCGAATAAAAATAAGTCGTCCAGGTTAAAGACACGAGCAGAATTCTTAAAGTCATCGGACTTTGAATGAGGGAAAAAACTGTGACAAATCAGAAAAAATGTCTATAGGAGTGACTAAAGCGGCGTATATTTTTAATTCGTTGCTAAAAATACTATATATTATAAAACTGGTCAAATGAACCGTTTGTTTATTTATTTAAAATCCTTAATCTCTGGTATTTGAGGTCAAATTTTAATAGATCTTTTTGTATTTAAAAGCCTGTCAATTGAGGAAGGTTATGGGGTATTCGACATCAAGGTATGTCCTTTAAGGGCAGAGCGATTACTAAATAAATTGTAGTTTTAAAAATAGGCTAACCGAGACCGAAGTAGTTTTAATGGTGTGAGCGGGCCATGTAGTGCATGTTACCGGAGGTCGAGAGCAGTTAACCACGTGATAAGAACATAGTATTACCGAGAAGAGCCAAACTGTGGATGCCTATGTGAGCGAGTTATCATGTAGCACATCTCAATCGTGTGTACGGTTCTCTACACAAAACTCATACCTGCTCTTACGAAGATTGTTTAAACTTACATAACAGCGTTAACAGTGATCCAAAATATTAGAAATTATACATGTAAGTAATTTGTAATATGGATAAAATTAGTTAATATCCTACAAAATACGATAAATTGCTTTTACTACAATGACGTGAGCGAACTATAGCAGTATAATTGGCATTGGATAAAGTGTCAATCATAGTTATTGGCGGCTCATGGGTTGCAGTCAGAACTGTTCTTTAAGGGAAATATAAATGCGTTACTTATTCACAAATAAAAACAAACAAATCGGGCATATTGATTTGAATCTTATAGTATTATATATTAATTACAGAAATGATTAACTCACCGCTAATCGTATAAACAGGGTTTCCGGTAAGGTAAGGTGAGTGATCTTCGACCTTCTCTGAGGGTTTGACGACATCGGGCGCTCCAACCATATCTGCAGCAAAAACATTTTATTTAAATATTTGATGTTTTTAATATATTACATATTAGTAGCTACTCGTGACTTCATCTGTTGTTTATATCTAAATATGAATCATTTTACAAAGATTATCTTCGTGTACATAATGGACATAACTTTACACAACTTCGTAACAGTTTACGCATCATACGGCGAAATAGCTCTTCGATGGGAGGATTCCTTAAAGCTCACTTAATACTTCTAGTTCTATTTTGGCTAATTTAAACACTATCTTAATAAATTAAAACCCATGTGTTATTCCAATATGTAAGCTATATTATTGTTTTTGCCATAAATATTTTCTGAATTAGCGATATAATGGGAGAGAGAGATGGTCGCAATTTCATTCAAGTCACTTCCGTTCCCCTTGATGTATTGCACGAGCTTGGTATAATACGGTCATAAAGATTCGATCAGCTATGATTTAGATGCAAGTTAGAGAGTCGTGGTAATTTCAAAGTCAGTTAAATGCCTTGATATTATCACATGCTCTACAAGAGTATCAAACGATTTCATAGGAGACTCCTTCTTTATCAAGTCCAAAATCTCGAAGGACATATAGGAACATTGTCACAAAGCATTATATGCCCTGCTCTCTTTGTCTCTTTGTACTAAATATGGAGAAGCAGATGTTCAAAGTTCTGTACAGATGTGTTACTGTAAAGTCTGTTTAGTAATATTGTGTTCAAGTATCTTAAACATCCATCCTATCCAACTTTTTCATTTATAAGGTTAGAATTATGATAGTTTATGTAGTTTCAATCTTAAAATAGCTTCATTGCTTCATAGTAACCAAGTGTTTTACTTAGATTAATAATGGTTAATGTTTTTTTTTAATCGTGGTTGTGTCATTTGCATTCTATAGCTAATCCTGTTTCTGATTGTAAGTTATCCCTGCCTAGTCTCTGAGCGTTATGACATATAGTCTTATTAATACTCTGCTCCGATAATAATAAAATTTCTACAACTTTTCTGAAAAAGTTTCATCAAAATCACTTAAGCGGTTTCCGAGATTTAGCCCAGACAAGTGACACTCCAGTGTTATTTTTAAGTACAAATTGTATAGATTCCAATCGTAAGTACTTCCAAGATTACGGTAAACAATTTTAAGCTTATTCCTTGACATACAATAGGCGACTCGAGTAATCTATACTCTATATTAATATTATAAAGAGGTAGAGTTTGTGAATTTGTGAGTTTGTGACGTTGTAAGGGGTAATCTCAGGATCTACTGGTCCGATTTGGAAAATTCTTTCAGTGTTATATAGCTCATTTATCAGGGAAGGTTATAGGCTATATATCATCACGCTAAGACACATAGGAGCGGAGCAGCATTGAAGAATGTTGCAAAATCGGGGTATTTTTTTCCTTTTCAAAGCTTCCGCTGCGTTTTACCGCAAAATAACCATTCCACGCTTACGTATTA